>CP092090.1:2365000-2402500 GCA_029203775.1 Neoneuromus ignobilis | reverse complement strand
TAATTTGACGATTCAAGGTCATACTTCATTTTGAAATCGATGAAACAAAATTGTTGCTGTTTATTTAGCTAGAGCATCGTTTTAATAAACACGACATTTTTTATGGGCTTGCATTATAATAAAAAAGTAAAATATGTGGAAAATGTTTCTGATTTTCACACATCTTCAATATTTATAACTTTTCACTGAATACACTGATTGCGTTTAAATCTATTTTAAAATATTTTGTGGAATGTCACCTTTCAAACGATATATAACACTAATATGCATCAAAATAGCGCACTGTCAAAATCAGCCAAACCTTTATCAATAAATAAAAAAAATACTTTTTCCCAAACCTAATATATATAAAATCGATAAAATGGGGATGAGTAGGACATGTATCAAAAAGAGAAGACAATAGATAAACATATTATTATGGAATGGCGACCAAAAGACAAAAAGATACCCAGGAAGAATTTTTTATCAAAAATTGAGGGATAATATTATGGAGGTGAGGGTTGGATGAAATTAGTTACAGATAGGAAACAATGGAAGAATCTTGGGAAAACATTTAGGAGAATTTAATGATATTCGATGAGGTTTTTGCGTAATAGTAGGCTGATATAGGCTTTGATGGTGATGATGCACCTCTCTTTTTATATAAAAAAGTTCCATTGCAACATTAATGCTTCCGTTGCTCTGAACATAAACGATTGTAAGCTTCCTCTTACTCTTATGCGTTCTCTTTTACCTACACATTATTCACCAGATACAAGAGAGAGTTTTATTTCTGGGATGAATGTTTGTTTATATATTTTTGTAATAGAATTCTAGTCATTGTTTAAAAAATATAAAAACAAGTTTAGATTTTCTACAACATTGAAAATATGTAAGAAATATACATTATACTTAAAAAATACATTTTAATTTGATGTGTTTTCAAATTTCGTTGTAATCTGATATAAAATGTCCATTCAGCATTTCATTGTCTAAATTTTTATCATAAAGATCGACGTCCTAGCCTGCAAAATCGGTTTAGTGTTATTATTGTATTTTGAATGGAATTATAACCTTAAACAATAATTCCCCTAATTTCAGCAATGAAATGTTAATACAATACGTTATAATTGGAAACATATATAATAATTATTATGGAATTGTAAATCTTGTTATATGCCTGATATTTGCTAAATACATGAAATGTAATTTAAAAATGTTTTATCGTCTTATACTCCTATACACTGTCGCACATAAGTCATGGCACACATGAGTAACATGAGAAATTTATTAGTATAATTCAATGAAGTCATTAAATTAAAAAAATATATATTTAATTAAAAATAAATACAATATTCATTAAATTTATTTATTATATAATATTCATTATATTTATTTTCAATTAAATATATATTTTTTTAATTTAATGACTTCATTGAATTATACTAATAAATTTCTCATGTTACTCATGTGTGCCATGACTTATATATATATATATATATATATATATATATATATATATATATATATATATATATATATATATATATATATTGATATTTTTGTTAGACTGATTTTATTTGCTTTGATATATTTGTTATAAGAAAATTATACAAAAATAACCATTAAAATCAATATCTATATTATATTACTTCTCATTGTTACAGATATTAAAATGAATCAAAAAAATTTGATTGACAACGAATGTCCATACCTAGCTAAAGAAATGTTGAAAGACGAGGAAGTAAATATGGCAGAATAATATGTAAGTGAAAGATACATATAGATCTTTTTTCCATATAATAAAGCCTACTCGTTTGTTTTTCTTGATTATTTCAAATTTAATGTCAAATTAATTACGATATTAAATTATTAATTATTGTGTGATGTACTGTCGAATCTAAATATAATTTTATTAATTATTTTTTTAAACGATTTTAATAATATAATACGAACGATTAAAGTTTTCATCTATAAATATGATCAGTTATTTTTAGACAAATGTGTTTAATTTAATTTTTGAAAATAAAATCAAGTTGGTATTCATTTACAATTAAATCAATATAACGCGCGAATTTTAAAATTTTATATTTGATTAATTTTATTTATATTAATTAATTAATAATATATTTTATTGAATGAAATTATTTTATTTTGTATTATATATATATATATATATATATATATATATATATATAAAATGTTTATACATATTTATTCAAATGTACGATATAAAAAGGGGTTAAATTGAAACAGGGCCAATTTTCACGCGTGACCTATATATGTTATGAAGTGGTTGGTTATTTTTATATCACGTGTTGATATGCCTTTTGCAATATGTCTGATGGCCTTTTAGCTACTTCTGAAACCATTATTGTTATCATTTTGTCTTTTAGATGCGGATTTATTTACGAGGACGTGGGTTAAGCACGCATTATGCAGGAAAAAATGTCAACCTACGATTTTTTTTAATTTTGGTACGCGTGCGTGCTTTTTATGCGTATGTGTGCACTTATTGTTATGTTACATGCGTGGATTTTTATGATTTTGTCGGTCTCTCAATTATCACGGGGTGAATAATAAGTCTTAATTATTTTGATTTTATAAATAATAATAATTATACATCCGTTTAGATGATTTAGTTTGGTGTTGTGGATTCAAATTTTAGTCTATAATGTCCATGTAGTGTTGAAAGAAAAGTTTTTTATTTTTTTTTTATTTGCTCAATATAATTTCTAAACGTCGTTGAAGAGTTAAACGTTCCATGATAATTTATCAAACATACTTTCTACTAAAACAAAATGGCTTATTATGCCATTTGAAAAGACATGACGTGTAGACATTATACAGTGCTGATATCCATGTGTCGCATTTGGATGACCCTATATTTTCAAAAATTGTACAGTCGTTTCAAAAATTGTATTCGAAGTGTCAAACGTTGTATGATAATTTTTCAAACTGTAGTGAGTTAAAATGTCAAAATGAGTTTAAAAAAATCCAAACATGGCTGACCCCAACTGTCAAAATGAGCTTAAAAAAAATTCAAACATGGCTGCCATCAGCTGTCAATATTCCGATATTCTTATTGAAAAACCCTATGTATAGGGTGGCACAAATGAGATTGAAGGATAATGAGTGATGAGTAAGGAAGTTAATGTATGTCTAAACCCTTCAGTTCCATTTAGGCCTCCATATAGTCGTAGTCAATTTATTATAATTTAGTATTCTAATGAGGTATGAAATGGATATTAAAATGGCCTTCAAATAAACAATTGCTGAACACTTTTGTAAAATCTAATGGCGTTGGTGTAAAAGTTTTAAAGTCTCTTTAAACAATATTGCACATTTAAGTATTGATCACCGTTTTTAAAGGTCGCCGTTCGAGTCGACGAATGTCTACAATTTCTTTTATTTAATATTCGCTGAAATTTCTCGAACGTACAGCACTTTTTCCGTACAAAAGAGTCCGATACAAATTGTGTGGTTAGTCTATGATTCTATCGCGATCGAAATTCGTCCGTTGAATCGAGTTCTGCGAATTACATACACTTATTCTGATTTAATGTCGAGATATAAAACTACTTACAGCCGTAACAACAGCTTTAAAGGTGAAAGCAATTTGTCGTCGTGCGGTTTTTATTTTTAAACGTGATGTCACGTAACTCGTTGCCGGATTTTCAATAACGACGAAAATGTACTCGCACCTGTTACTACGAGGCAATTATGGAATTTATTCGTTTGCGAAAATCAGTATTTCTTATCGATTTTTTTCCATTAAAACGATCAAGATTTTGATTATAAGCTATAGAATTCTGTTCCGAGTAAGAATATTCAATTAGATGTTTTTAAAATTACCGTGGAGCTCCGCCCTCTACTCGTTTTGCTCGTCAACCATCTTGATGGCCAATTGATGAGTCCATTTCGTGAAATTATCGATTTGTTAAACTTTTATTTTAATAAGTTTATTTAAGTTTTTACAATTTTTAAGCGTTAAACGTTCCATTATAATTTGTAAAACTATACTGAATTGAAATGATAAAATGAGCTTAAAAAAATTAAACATGGCTGTCAAAGTTCTGACATTCTTATTGAAAAACTTTATATAAAATAATTCCATAGCAAAATTAATTTCATTAATATTCAAGCTACTCCAAACGTGAATGAATCTCCTAAGATTACAGAATGTGTAAAAAATTGCTCGAAGGAAATAGAAGCAAAAGGAAGAACGTATACAAAACAAGAAGAAACAGAATAAGTTGAATAGCAGACGAGAAATTAAATTATTTTAGTGGTTTAGGTATATTCATAGAATTTCAGAGAATAGAAAGCCTAAACAAGTGATAGAAGTAAGACTGGAAGAGAGTGGAATGAAGGAAGATAGAGAAAGATATTGTTAGATGGGATTAAGAGTTTTGGAAGTAAGAGAGTGAAGATGTTAATTAAGTTTGTAGATAAAACCGAATGTCTAAACAAGTGATAGAAGCAAAATTGGAAGGAGATAGAGATGAATTTTGGAAGTAGGAAAGTGAAAGAAACGATAGAGATGAAGATAGTAATTGAGTATGTGTATAGAATAGAATGTCCAAATAAGTGATAGAAGCAAGATTGGAAAGAAGTGGAATGTGAGAGAGATAGAGGAATATATGGTTAGATGGAATTAAGAACTTTGGAAGTGGAAGAATGATGACAAAGGTAGAAATGAAGAAAATTGCAATACATAGGACAAATTGACAAAGGTGGCTAGGAAAGTTCATCTAACATATGTCAGGGGAAGAGAATAAGAAGATATCCAGGCGTCCTTATATTTATATAACAAGTGATTATCGTGCACTTCTATAAAATCTTATAATTAATTTGTATAAATTCCATCGCATGTTCTCATCGCGTCAAATCACACGACAATAATTATCGTGCTGATTGAGTAACATGTTTCGTATTATTTTTCTCTATTTATTAGATTTATCTCCAATATAAATACACGTCGCCGATCGAAATCCTATTAACGGACACGTTCCCTTTTTATAAACTCTATTCCGAGCCACTCGACCTATCATCCGCGTCGTGCAAATGAAAAATGACTTACGAACGATCATATATTTTCTTCGTATCGATTTCCAATACCCGCACGAATGCTCATAAACTGTGCGTTTTTAGTGCCTCCGCACAGGTAAGTGTGTTTATGTATGTATTAATTTTGAAATAGGTCAACGAGCGGTAAACATACTCGTTATGTCCGTCAGAATAGGTAAAGCAACATCAGACAGTTTTACGCGTGATATGTCATAAGGGATGATCCACACACATACAGACAGATTTGTATAGGTTATGTGTAGAAAAATTCTATAACACAGAATAAAAATAAACCGAAGCGTCAGATAAACTATATCGGTCTAGTACAGGTCAGGGTGAATTTATCGAACAGAAAGTCCTTTGAATCGGACGTTAATTATAATTAAAATGTAATCTTGTCTCGCTGGAAAAAGGATTATTTATAAAAGTGTATGTATAGCAATCCAAATGTATTTTTATCATTGTGAGGTAAAACAGGATATCAGTTGAATCGCTCACAAGATTTATTTAAAACAAAATGTTTAATAATTATTCATTGTTTATTTGTTTTGCTGTGTCGATTTCGTTATTACATTTTATCATCAATTGATTATAATTCAGATTTACATGCTTCGTCCCAAAAGTATCCGAATTAAAGAACAAATTCTTGATTTGACATTTATGTTTTTTTTCATTGATTATCTAAAATAAATGTCTTCTAAACAAATATAGGATTTCCCAAAAAAAAATATCAGAACGTTGACAGTTGGGGTCAGCCATGTTTGGATTTTTTTAAACTCATTTTGACATTTTAACTCCGCACAGTTTGGCAAATTATCATACAACGTTTGACACTACGAATACAATTTTCGAAACGACTGTATAATTTTTGAAAATATAGGGTCATCCAAATGCGACGCCTAGATATCAGCACTGTGTAATGTCTACACGTCATATCTTTTCAAATGACATGATAAGCCATTTTGTTTTAGTAGAAAGTTACAATTTTAACCATGGATAGGTATACATTGCAGCAACGCATTTACATTATTCAAACTTATTATGAAAATGGGCGTTCTTTGAAAAATACACATTACAAAATTCGTGATTTTTTTAGCGTTAATAATCAGCCGAATCAGTCTGCAATTCAAAGATTAGTGAAAAAATTCGAAGAAACTTGTTGTGTTATTGATAAATCAAAAAGTGGAAGACCAAAGTTGCAATTGAATTTTTGAAATCTTGACTCGTTTTTCATCATAAAATACTGAAAATTTGTACGATAATTACTTACTGTTCATCTTATTAGTTTATAATAATGATATGACACTTTGACGATGTTGTAATTGCTATTAAAATGCACATCAGCTTATGAACAAACAAAATGAACAATAAGTAATCATTGAACATTTTTTCGACACATTGTAGTGTTAAGGGTGGTAATTCATTTATGTATGAATGTTAGAGAACCGTTTATGTTTTTTATTTCTACACATTTTTTATATATTTTTCAACGAATTTACAATACTCTAACGCTGATATTTACTCGACAATCATAATTCAGATTTTTTCATAATGACAACGACAGACCACTTTTTCACTGATTATTAAAAGGTCATTGGACTTGACAAGTTCAACAGATTTTCACTTATATTCATGTATGATTTTTTTTTCGTTATTTAGTGTTTGGGGTTTTTGACACATGCGCAAATTGCATATATATATATATATATATATATATATATATATATATATATATAATATGTATGTGGGTGTGTGTGGGTGTGTGTATTTGAACTATAAAACAATTTAGATAATTATCCTAAATCTAATAAATTATTCAAGCAATGTATCCCAACGATTCGTTGATAAGTGAGGTTATAAAACGAATAATAAAACAAATGAAGTTATATTGTTATATATTGGGTTGGCAAATAAGTAATTGTAGCTTTCACTAATAGATGTGTTTGGGTGTCATAGAATTTATCTAACCTTGTTCTAAGCTGCGAATTCGTTTTGAAATTTGATAGATGACAGTTAAAGCTTTTGTTTTTGAAAGAAATTTTGCACGGTTTGGTTAAAAATTGTTTGTTTGCCATTAAGTTAAAGATGGAAAATCAAAACGAGCATTATGGTCACATTGGGCCATTCAATTGCGTCGTCTAGATTTGTGTTTTATTAAAAAGACACATGTGTATAGTTTCTTTTTAATAAAACTCAAAATCTAGGCGTTACATTTGGATGACCCCATATTTTGCTTTATTATTGTCATAAAGGAAATAATGCAACGCAAGCTCATAAAAAGGTATGTGGTGTGTATGGTGGTGATGTCTTAAAAAAATGGCAGTTTATCAAATTGAATGATGCATTGCAACTGAAACGTTCGGAATTGGCGAATGGTAAAGTTGTTGTGTCCCATGTTTGATCATTTGGAGCTTGGTTGGGATGTGATGCCACATCCACCATACTCATCTGACCTTACATCATTAGATTACCATTTATTCCGTTTCTTGCAAAACTCTTTAAATGGTAAAAGTTTAACTTCAGTCAGGCTATCAAATCGTACTGGGATCAGCTTTTCGCTCAGAAAGATCAAAAATTTTTTGAGCACGGAATTATCAAAATGCTTGAAAGGTGGCAAAAGGTTGTGGAACTAAATGATCAATACATTATTGTTTGTTTTGGAACTGTATCGAAACCACTTCAACGCAAATGAATTTTTAGCCCCAACATCACAATGGTTATGAAATGTTCAATAATCACTTATTGTTCATTTTTTGTTTATAACAATAGTCGGCTGATGTACATTTCTATGGTGATGCCATCATCGTCAGAGCCTTCTTGTTTTGTCATTGAAATGCGCACCAGCCTACTATTGTTATAAACAAAAAGTGAACAAAATGATTATTGAACATTTCATAACTATCGTGATTTTTGAGATAAAAATTAATTTGTGTTAAAAGTCAATATATTATTGAATAAACTTATTTCATTCCATGAAAAAATCGTCTTTCATTTACTTAAAAAAACGCAATTACTTATTTGCCAACTTAATATATATATATATATATATATTTATTGGGGGTGGGGTGGGGGTATTTATGTATATACTCATATGTATTAATGTCTGAAAACATTGCGTGTTTCGAAGAAAGGCTAGGTGCATTGTTTACGAAAGTAAAGTCCGACACGCTTTTATAATCCCTTCTATTACTGTCACCACCCAACCACCCGCTCATAAACACATCTATAGTCAAGCACACATACACACGCATTTATATATATATATATATATATATATATATATATATATATATATATATATATATATATAAATGTGTTTGTAAAATATGTACGTGACAATCATCGTCGTTGGGTTAGACAGGTGACAAATTCGAAATTGTGCTGTTTGAAAGCTTCCAAAGCATCAATCAAACGAAGCTGGTCTGTGTTTACTTGTAGCCTCGTTGTTTGTTTGTTGACTGAAACCTGTGTTTCAGGTCGTCGTTTTTTGAATAGTACGTAATCTATGTTCGAATAACTTTATTTCGGCACGAAAATTTGTTTAATAGAGCAGAGATCGAGGAGCGGCCAAATCCATTATTTGTACGTTTTTGGATCTCGTTTGGACATGCCGATTTTTTCCGAGGTTTAGATACTCTCCGTGAAGTATTTTCGATTAGTATCTCTCTAAGTAGTCGTTCGTACGGATGTACTGATTTTAAATT
The DNA here is from genome assembly GCA_029203775.1 of Neoneuromus ignobilis. NCBI lineage: Eukaryota > Metazoa > Arthropoda > Insecta > Megaloptera > Corydalidae > Neoneuromus > Neoneuromus ignobilis. The sequence continues at coordinate 2,393,747 of CP092090.1, read as the reverse complement.
GTATAGAGAGGATTTTTTTGAAAGAGTTCATATATCTGTTAGATATTATAAGCCCATATTTTAATAAATAGCTGTTTGTACAAACCTGGGATTTTTATTGATATAAGGCCATTTGTATGGATTTAGGATTGTTCTCCTGAAATTTGAATTTTTTAGGACACTTCTAGCTTGTATTTCAATATAAAAAGTTTTGTGTTTACAATTTTTTTTAAAAACAAAGTCGTATGTCTGTTAGACATTAAAAGCTCATATTTTTATAAATGGCTGTTTGTACAAACACAGGATTTTTTTCTCATTATGAGATCACTTGTACAGAATCAGAATTTTTCTCTTGAAATTTAATTTTTTTAGGATACTATAAATCTTTATTTCAATCTAGAGAGCTTTATGTATATACAGGAATTTTTTGAAACAAAGTTCATACATCTGTTAGACATTATGACCTGATTTTTATAAACTGTTATTTGTACAAAAACAGATTTTTTTATAAAAATTTAGACATTTTAAAAAAATACTGCCTGTATCTCGACATGAAGATCTTTGTAGAGTTGTATGATTTTTCTAACTAAAAATGTGGACATGTAATGTTTTTTAGTCTATGCATTGATTGTTTATTTTGCAGATTTTTTAAATTTTAATGATTTATTCTGAATTTTTTTGTATTAATTTTTTTATTAGTTATTAAAATAATTATGTAAGTAAATCGAAACGTTCTATGGCCATCCAAATGTGACACCTACATTTGTGTTCATTAAAAAGAAACAAAAGAAACTATACACATGTTTATTTTTAATAAAACACAAATCTACGCGTCACATTTGGATGACCGTGTACTTCTGCCATCTTAATGTAAAACCGCGAGAGCGCGTTTTATTAAACTGACAAGATAGTGACATCTTCTGAACGTTATGTACACAATTATCGTTGTTTGTTTTAAAAATTCAATTTTATGCAAAGATCGATTGTTTGACAGCAATAAAAATGATAAATTATTCAGTACATGTACTTTTATTTACAGTTTCGTACGATTTTGTCAGTATTAAACGACACCTACGAACTTCGTGTAAAATCAAAACTTTTTATTGGCCAGTGCTCCCATCTATCATTTATGCTATTGACCTAACGAGCACGCTTTTCGTTTATTTGCTATTGAATTATTCATAATAAGTGGTCGAGTTGTTACAGTAATTAGTATCTGATTGGATTGAAATATCACCACACTGTACTTTTTTACATACAGTTGAAGCAAGAACATGTATGGTTTGTCTCAAAAGTATTCGAACCTTTATTTTAAAAAAAATTATTTAATGTATATGATTTTCATTATTGATATTCAAAATATATTCCTCCTGAAGAAATATGATCGTCACAATGACTACAATTTTTTAAATAATGTCTGATATTCTTTTTTCTTAATTTTTGGAATGGTTGTAATGACATCAGTAGAAATCTTTTAGATATCTGAAATGCTGTTGAATTGCTTTTCTCAAATATAGAAAAACGTTATGGAGGAATCATGTTGTTTCATCCAAAATTGCATACTACAGGTCGAAATTTTTTTTATCCAAAAAATAAAAGTGTGACAAATCATAAATTATCCATATATTGAGAATAATTGATCTTAATCAAAAATTGCTGTTATAGTAACTAGATAAATAATTAGAATTAGGAAAATGAATAGTTTGTTGTCAATATTTCATTGGGAGCCATTTTATGTTTTTTGTAAAAAATGAGTAACTAGATAAATAATCAAATTAGAAAAATAAATAGCTAGCTGTTGTCAATATTTCATCGGAGATCATTTTAATTTTTTGTAAAAAATTGATAACTAGATCAATAACTAAAATTAGAAAAATCAATAGCTAGTTGTTAGTACTTCATTGGGAACCATTTTATTTTTTTAGAACAAATGGGTAACTAGATAAATAACTAAGATTAGAAAAATCAATAACTAGTTGTCAATACTTCGTTTGGAACTATTTTATTGTTTGTAAACAAATGGATCACTAGATAAACAATTAAAATCAGAAAACTGATTAACTAGTTATCAGTAGTTCACCGGGAACCATTTTATTTATTTTTTTTGTCAAAAATAGGTAACTAGATAATTAATTAAAATTAGGTAAACATGAAAAATGAATTAGCTAGTTGTTAATAACTCATCGGGAACCATTTTATTTTTTATAAAGAAATCGGTAACTAGATAATTTATTAAAATTAGTAAAAAAATTAATAACTATTAACAAATGAACAAATATACGATCGTAGCAACATATGCATTAAAACTTGTGCAATTCGGTATATTTTTTTTGTGAATTAAATTTTAATTCTTCTTCAAATCAATTAAGAACAGTTTAAATTTTATAATATAACACTCTGACGATGATTGTATTTTTTATAATGTACATCAGCGAATATTGAACAATTTTGAAATCTTGGGGGTGAATGATTCCTTGCTGTAAATATTTGTAACGTGCTGTATGTATACATGAATGGCAGAGAATAAATAAAATCGATCAAATAGGTTCTTTGTTCGAAAAAGACACGTATCAATCCATTTATCTTCTTTTGTGTTATTGTCATAAGGCATTAAATTAAATGAAAATACGACGTAGACTACTTAACCGCATATTAGCCACACAATATTGAATCCTTGACAAGTGGGATGATTTTGTTCGTTCGACATGAACATTCTGAACTTATTTGCTATTGTATATACATTCATAAAACACACACACATATATATGTGTACATAAACACACACACACACACACACACATAGGCACAGAGCCGACTGAAAGATAATTAATAATAGAGTAACAGCTGTAAAACAATGCAATCAAAATGGTGGCTGGTTCGAACCGGATATTACAAGTGCGTCGAACCGAGCGAATCAATAAATTATTAGCGCAGTCAAAACCAATCTACATTTTATTAATGTATTTATTTATTTGTGACATGTTTAGTGTATATAAATAATTATTTAAAGGTACATTATGCATAACCATACACAGATTTATATATATAAGATTATTCGTTTTATTTTTGGTACACGTGTCCGAATTTTCTTTTCGCCCGTTCGCTGCGTTCACAGTTAACAACCATGGACATTTGTCGACTATGTATGTATGTCTCTTCTTCATATCGTCGCAAAGTAAAAAAATATTGTAAGCTCGTTTTTTGTCCTAGAAATACGAAGGAACGTCGCCCGTTGTCTTATCTAAAAAAATGTCCTAGAGATTCGAGTGATCCATGATAATTTTTCGATAGATCGACGATGCCTTCTGATTCAATAGTAGTGTTTTTTTTTTCGTTTTGTAGAAAGCTCGTCTAAGAGTCAATTATTTAATAGTATTTATTGAGAAGCTTTATATTTAATATCAGATTTATATATGTATATTGTTAAATTGTTTAAAACGTTTATTATATATATGTAATTTTTTTAAAAAATATTTTTTGATACAAGGGGTGTGAAAATATGTTTTCTTGTTCAAAAAATTCAATTCAAAAATAAAGCTTTGTATACACCAGCGAATGGAATGGCGAACTGAACATTTCAACGAACTTGCAAAAAAGCGCGTAACATTTCCTCGATTCATCCAAAATCGATATTTCGACGAACCATCAAAAATGTTTGGCAAATTTGTTTTAACAAGTTTAGACAATTCTGCAAACATTTCGACGATTATTTCTTTTTTCTGATTACTAACTACTGCTAGCTCGGCGATGGAAAACTAGCGAATAGAGTACTCCATCATCTGTTAAGATTTGAAAAAAGGTTTGCAATGCAACTAGGTGTATGGTTGGATGAACGCCTCGTTGTTCGATTCACCATTTTGTTCGACGGTGTTTACGAGGATTTTTTTTTTAAAAAATACAACAGGACGCTTTAATAAGAACTGAGAGAGAAACGGAGGAAATGGTTGGATGGGATTAAGAACTTTGGAAGTAGGAGATGAATTAGATGACAATTTTGTACAATAAGAAGAAATTACAAAAATGGGTAGAAGCTTACCCGACGTCCAAAAGGATATAAGGGGAGAAAAATGATCATTGTTGTATTTTTTGGGGCGGGGGTAGAAAAATGTAGTGATTTCTATTTGAGAGAAAATGTAGAATCGGTGTTAATTAGATGACTGGATTTTAATTCAAATAAATAAACAAACAAACAAACCAAAAAACAATTGACTGCGTTCCGTCTAACAATATACATATAGTTTCAGATATTCACAGATTTTTTTCATATATATTTAACAATTGATAGAGATTTAATAAGCCTATTATTAGAATATGTAAATTGTATTTTCGATATGACGTTACTTTCATGATTTTTAAATTTCTTACAAAAGCTCAGTTTATTCTTAATAATTTAGCTTTTACATTAAGGCTATATATATATATATATATATATATATATATATATATATATATATATATATATATAATTACAAATTTAATAATATGACATAATTTTCTTTAAAAATACACATTTTAATTTAACCCCGTACTGCAAGTTAAAATATCAAATCATTTCAACAAGGAATTTAATGTACATATTATGTTTTTAATCGCCATTTTTATTCTAATAAACAAATAATAAAACTGAAACAGATTATTATCATTTAATGTTAAACAAAATGTTTTTTTACTAATTTTCAATTAATTCCGATAAAAATTAATATCCTGTATATCATTTTATCTTATCTATCTCATCATATCTCCATCACAGTACAGAGTTAGTTTTATAACACCTAAAATATTTACTTAACCCCTTCGTTACTAAACGTGACCTGAGTCATCCAACATGGAACGCTTGCAGTATACTAGCGATTATTAGTCATCCATCAACATTTGGCATTAGTTAATAATATTTTTTTTTAGAAATTATTCCAAATGTATTTGTTTATAATTCAATAGGTACTAATTTGAAATAATTGGAATAAAAAATCAATAATTTTCGTAACACGGTAGTCATACTGCTGGCCGAGTTAATCGTAACGAAAGGGTTATATGATTTTCTATTTGTTTCGTAAATAATGTTCATTTTAATTCGATATATATATATATATATATATATATATATATATATATATATATATATATATATATATGATGTATGTAATGTATAAAATCGTTATAAAAGGCAATTTTTCCCATTTAAATTTATTTGTCACGTAAGTTAATTAGCAGCGAAAGGTTTGAGTATAAGGTACATTGACATATGATTATAGTTTCGATCGACAGATAGCTGTATGAAAAGTTCGAATTTACTTTTATTTTAAACAATTTATAAGCAATTTATAATTAGGTTAGACAAAAATGTTATGCTCGTTTTCTTGAAAAAAATTCTCGAAGAAATATATTGGGCAACATAAGATAAAAATCAATTGATATTGTATTAAAAAAGTATGATCAAGTCATATGTGACTTGAATGCATGAAATTCATAGGCACCTATGTGTAAAATACACTTATGTGTAAAATTATATACAGAAGAAGAATATTAAAAAAGTACGATCAAGTCACACATGGCTTGAATGCATGAAATTCATAGGCACCTATGTATGAAATACACTTATGTGTAAAATTATATACAAGAGAAACAATATTTATTTATTCAATATTTTTGTATTTTTTTGGAAATTTTCATAGATTAATTGATAACAAAACCTGGGATTAAACTGAGATAAATAAACAAAAGAGTACGTAAAAAACAGAAACAAATATCGACAATTTATTGAATTGAAATAGAACCTATAAGTACAAAATTGACTAAAAAAAATCATGAAAAATTATATATTGTATTTTTTCTTTTAAAAAATTATATTTGAAAAATAGTTGTATGATTATTTGTTTTGAAACTGTAACAAATAATGAATTATCACCCCTAACACCGTTGCTATAAACAACAAAGTGAACAAAATAAGTGATTATTGAACACTTTATAGTATATTATGGTGTTGGGGATGATAATTCATTTGTGTTAAAATAACTTTTTGTTACATTTGAAAAAAATATGTATGATTCAGTAGACTTATTTGTACAATTCGCATTTTTTCAAACATTAACTTCAATAGTTAGAGATTTTCTTCCTCGTCTGTTTGATCATATTTAATGATTTTAATTAATCATAGTTTTTATAGTATCTTGCGAATGCCGATTATAGTACTCGCGTCATCAATCAGTTAACACTGTTCAATGTCAACTTATTATTCGATGATGGCACAAGGTTATGGCGAGAAGTCATAAAAGTACTTATTCTAAATGTTAAAGATATAAAGAACGATAAACTATGTATAACAAACAAACAAACAAAACAAAAACAAAAATAACAAATATTAAACAACGATCGTTTTTCACAGCTGCCTATCGATTCGATTTTCTAATTAAATGTATATACATCCAGCGACCCATTTTGTAATTAACATTCAAGGCATTATTATTAAAATATCTTTGTTTCTTAAATATTTATATAGATATAAATTGTGCTATTATAAGACATATATTATATATTTAAATAATTAATACAAATAGTTTGATTCAAGATTCGATTCAGTTTTATGTTCGGTTTGTCAAACTGTTTCATTAACCTAAAAAAACAGCCTTTATAAAACATTATGGATTAGTTAACAATTTCACATTAATTAATAGATTCAATTCTGTTATCAATTCTGTTCTTCATTCAGTTCTGTGCTCTACTATCCCATACTAGTGGCCAATTCTGCTGTAGCGAAAGGGTTAAATAATATTTTTTATAATAAAACTTAACGAAGTTCTCCCTGTGCTACTTCTTTCAGTCAAATCTCAGTTAAATTCCATTCTGTGCAAGATATTTTTTAAGTTACTGTGCTTCATTCACATGGTCTTTCTTCTTCGTTTGAATTAATATTATATATATATATATATATATATATATATATATATATATATATTAAATGGAAAGAAAAAAAATAATACTTATATTTTAAAGAAGTTTTTAGTTAGAAAAAATTTGCAAAATGTGATTGATAAAAGAGTAGTAAATGTGTGATAATAAAAACAAATGTTTTCAATTGATAAATATTACAGAAAGCGATTCGAAACCAATGTCCTCGATTAAAAAAAAGATAAACGACCGAACTGAATAATTGAATCGAACCTTAAATCTAATTCTAACCTAATTTTTCCTGAAATATTTCCACCGGTTTTACACTGTAACGAAGAAGCACAACAGCAATACATTCGAATATTAAAAATTCACATCCATTTTTTCCTCTCAGTATATATATATATATATATTTATATATATATATATATATATATATATATATATATATATATATATATATATATATATATATATAATGAGTGGTTGAAACGCGAAACGATTAAAATCTACTGTATAAAATGCCACCGGCGGGCGTTGAACTCTCGTCGTACTCAATCTTAGATGCGTTGTGTGACGTTCTTTAAAACTAGGGTGAGAGCTAACAAAGCTAGCGGGATGCCACCCCACGATGACGCCGATAGCCGGTTACTTGCGCTATTCAACCAATGATCTTCGGGTGAACTGTAATACAGAAAAGCATTTATATGTACGTACATTTACACATACATATATATATATATATATATATACATATATATGTACATGTACATATATATATATATATATATATATATATATATATATATATATATATATATATATATATATGAAAAGGTTAAAATCCTTTAATAAAGTCCAGTCATGTTTTTTATCATGTATAAAATTCATTAACGTTTTAATGGGGGTCATGAATCTTAGTAATGAAAAATTGAGATAATTCTGTTTAAAATTTGCACATGTGGGTGTTCGTACAGACATTTTTTTTTTTATAAAACCGACATTTGCTGCCTCAAACTCTGTATACACCAATGTATATGTAAAGTACTCAACCACAATAAATCATTATTATTATTTGCCTCAAAAATGTATAAAGTATGTAGGTGTAGAGAAAAAAAACAAAAGAGTACCTACAACAATTTTTGAGTATTTTGTGGATCTAGAAGTACGTTCGTTTGTTTTCTGGATCATAGATACCTCTTGTATTAATTAATAGCACGAGGTAACTTTGATTGATTAGTTAAAGTAATTAATTGCGTTTTGTTGATCAAGAATTCGTTTTGTTTTGTTTTTCATAGATATCTTGTATATTTAATTAATATTCGATGTCCGGCGTTCACAGGATCCAACGTAGGATATTTTTATACCTCAATTTTTCATTAAATATGAGGATTTAAAATATAACTAATATAGTTGATAAAATTATGGTGTACAAAAATACCCCACTTCGGACAGTCTGGATTAACAATACCGGTCAACTTCATTTTAATAAAATTTATCTTTACGATTTTGATGATTCATTGTCATCGAAATGTGTATCAGCCTATCGTTGTTGTAAACAAAGTGAAAATAAATAATTATTGGTGTTGGGGAGTTAATTTGTGTGAAATTGAATCAGCTTCAATTTGAAAACAAATAGTGAATATTATAGAACACTTATAAAATTTTTTGGTGTGGATGAGTAATTTATTTATATTGGAGATTTATCGTAGTATCAAAACCGATAATTATAAAAAGAATTTTGGTTTTTAATTAAGGGGGTATTCTAGTCTAGAATTTCGAAAAAAATGATTTTTTTGCATATTTTCAAAGTTTAGACCTTTAAGAATATGTCCTTAAGAGGATTTTTCGAAATTCGAATTATTTTCGGAGTTATAGCTATTTTTGTGACGCGCCAACCAATCCGGTCTGGCCGGAATGAATCAACTTTAAACGCGTTTTTCTCGAAACTACTTTTTTCGACACGGTTGACGTGATATCTTAAGTTCTAATGGACCGATTTACTTGAAATTTGGTACAGAGCTTCTCAATATAACAGTGATTGCCCCCGCCTAGGATTTTTTGAAAATTTTGTTTTTTACTATTTTAAAAAATTCCGAAAGTTGAAAAAATAGGGCAAAAAAATGACTGTTTCTTCACACTGCCGCCATTTTGCGAAAAAAATTTTTTTTTACATTTCCCTAAGCGGGGATACTACTACAACCTTCTTTTTCAATAATTTCAAAAAAAATTTTGTTTCAAATGACCGGAAGGGTTGGAACCACGTCAACCAGGAGACACCTTTTTTATTCGAGTCCCCACTTTGCCAGCCTGTACCTTTTTCAATTTCGAATTTTTTGTTTTTAATAATACTTTTTTATACTCTTAAAATGTCAATAAATAACTGATAAAAAATGGATAGTAAAAATATTTGTTGTTTTTTTTAGCGCCCTAAAAAACACCTAAAATTCGTGCGTCTAGACTAGAATACCCCCTTAAATATGTTTCTTAAAGAAAATCGACAAATAAAACGACGAATTTACATAATTGAGTTTTGAAAATGATGAATGCATTTTCGTCATTGTTTTTTATTTCTGGAAAAAAATGTTTCCCAAGAAATGACGTTGTACAGAAAGGTCATTGTTGCTGTTTATATATATATATATATATATATATATATATATATATATATATATATATATATGAATGTGTGTGTGTATGTATATTCTCAGAAGCCACATAGGTCTTTGCTCTGAATCTGTGTCAAACAGATTTAAATCTTGCGATAAGTGTCCGGTCCAATATATACAACATGATTATGTAAATGATTTTGTCGAGAATGATTCAGAAAGTACGTATAACGAACAAATGTAACCTTTAAAAATATAAAAAGAAAAAATAATAAACGTACAGTCGTCGTTCATGACATGCAACAGCACATGGAATTTATTTAATTGGCATAAGTCCATTAATACTGGTACGTCGTGGTATGGCGCTGGTCGAAACGAAAACGTATTAAATTATTCGCGAGTCGCGTCGTGGAAATCGATCGGAATCTTTAAACGATTATTGAGGAACGATAAAATGTTTATTATTTTACAAACGTTCCGTGAAATCTCGATAAAGGATCAGTGGAATGAACTGTGATTTTGTTGTATCGAAATCTAAGTGTAATTGTTTTATTAATGGTAATTTTTTTTTGGTTTATATTTGGTAACCAATTGAAGTTGTATAACAAAACATATGGGGTTTTTATGAATGATTTCCGTTCACTAAAATATTTATCTCTGGCATTCAATCCTCTTTTTTAAAGGATTTTTAAAATTTGTTTAGTTAAGAAACAAATTTAAAAAATCCGTTACATCGACGTAACCTATTCTCAAGTTCGAAAAATCTGATCAAGTTATCTTAAATGTTTTATTTTACATATAATTATTTGCGAATTTAAAAAATGACGATCAGTCGAGTTGCAACTAAATAACAATGAGTGAGGCAGTAATTTTTCGATCTTAAGATACGAATATTTTTTAGAATTGCCTACAAAATTGTCCTAATTTGTTGTTGAATTATTACTATATTTTTTATAGTTAAATCAAGAAATTCGAAAATTCGAAAAATCTGATCAAGCTGTCTTAAATATTTTATTTCAAATACTATTAGTTACGAATTTAAAAAAATGACAAGTGAATAGCAATGAATGAGGCAGTATTTTTTCAATTTTAAAACATAGATGTTATTTAGAGTTGCTTGCAGAATATTTCCATAGAAATAATGTATTCTGTTGCTGAATCATTACTTTTTTTCATAGTTAAATCAAGGAATTCTCAAATTCGAAATATCTGATCAAGTTATCTTAAATGCTTTATTTTACAAGATTATTTACGTATTTAAAAAATGGCGATCAATCAGATTACAAGTCAGTAATGATGTGATAGTGTCATTCGATCTTAAATCATGTATGGAATTTATCTAGAGTTGCTTACAGAATTGTTCTTTAGAAAAGATTTGTTTTGTTGAAACATTACTGTTTTTCTGTAGTTAAATTAAGAATTCCAAGAAAATATATATGTATATATAGTATTTTTTAAGCGGGATAGAACTTTAAATTGAATCTCTGTCGAAAGTTCTATTTATCCTTAAAAATGCCCTTCTTTATCATACCTTTATACATACACACATACACATGTATATATAAAGGTGTTTCCAGGTTAGATTGAACTTTTGATAGAGATTCAATTTAAAGTTCTATCACGCTTAAAAAACATCCTATGCGTATCAGTATTTTTCATTTACATTTAATAAAAATATTTTCAATGATTTTAAGTTACAAAAATCTAAATTTATTCAAATTAAAAATAATCCATAGTCGGCTGTGTATGTCAATACTCCTTTAACACACGATACGTCGTATTGTTTTCTTTCTCAATCAACTATAGATGATTATCAAAGTCGGCTGCTCCAAATTAGCAAGTCCATTTACATCTTTTATTATTATTTGTTTGTCGATGAAAAATTTTAAAAAATCCTTAAATAGAAGATAATCATTAGGGATAATGTATGAAAAGTGTAATGAATGAGTTTTTTTGTTATCATCTTGTAAATGGAATTGTTTATTTACTTCAGTGACGTTTCTGTGTAGTGTAAAATCTAGCCTTATTTTCATAAAAAGAACTGTTTTTTCTGTACAATAATATTATTATTTAATAAATTCCGAACGTACTGATTAATGCAGGATGGCCCAAATTAAACTAAAGGGTTTAGATTTATATTTACTTGTTTACTATCCTTCAGTTTCTTTTATGCCACTCTGTATAATGACAACAGATTTTTTTTTGATTGCTTAATTAAATTTCAACGATTTAAAGTAAATGACATCACACGAATTCCACCAAATTAATATGAATATCATTTTTGGTTTACTAATGGATTTTGGATTTTTTTTTTTTTGATAATGAAAACAGTACAATTTTCTAAAAAAAGTTTTAGTAAGGAAATTTTTACTGTTTCGTTTTTATTCCGATTTAAAAACCTGTGCTGAGTATGACGACGGTTTGAATTTGTCCAAATAAGGGCCATTCGCATTTCTAACCTGTCTTTCATAATTACAAGAAAAATAATGAGAAGCAGTTAGAAATTTCCTCTACTGGACTGATTCAAACATGCGAAATGAAATTGTGATTTTTCCCCTAAATATTTTTACACGAATTCCGTTATTCCAGCCGGATTATCCAACCTGAAATGTTACTGGTTTTACCTGTTCTCGTACGCAGATGCCTGTAAAGTAAACTACATATCGATTGTAAATCAATTTATTGTAAAAACAAATACAAACAGAAATGAAAATCACTTAAAAGAAAATTTAAAAACTAGCACATAACCTCGCAAATTAATCGTGTCTATTTGAGCAATAAACATTTTGAACGACCTTACGGATCGAAAATACTAGAATGGAGATATTGAACGAGTAATAGACTGGACTTTTATGAATTTATGTCAGTGAAGAACGTTGATTTAAGTAATTTGAATTAACCTTTTGTACAAATGAAAAAATATATAACGTACCTTCAACCAATAATATATTAATTATCCCAACATGTCTGTATCTTTTGTCAAAAATTATTTTATGCTTATATCATAATTCATCATATATATATATATATATATATATATATATATATATATATATATATATAATATGGTCTTAAGTGCTATAATTATCAGAGTATATAACTAATTACAAAATGCCGATGACTCCGCATGCGACTCTTCCGCCTGCATGTCCTGTAGTCAACGAATCATCGTGACCTCCTTTTCCAAGATCATCTTCGCCGGCGTGGACTACGACAGCTCGTCCGAGTATGTTGTGCCCGCCGCAGAGCGAGATGACCGAATCGTCGAAAGAGAATTTCGCAACACCTACATGGTTAGCGACGATATTACCCAGATCGCCGACATGGCGTTCGCTATCTTCGGGAGCACCGTGGTTTTTCTACAAGGAATATGTTGATGTTATTGCATGTGTCTTATTTAAAAAAAAAAACTAGTAACTGTACGTTTTATTTTTTTTCTTGAAAAAGAAAAAATGCAGTACCATGCAATAACATTTTTATTTATGAGAGATATTTTGCTTGCCTTGATACAAGGGATGTTCGATGGAAAATGAACGTTAGAATTTGAATTTACAAAACTTTTGTTTTTTTTTTTCAAATTGAAAATTTGTTACAGTTCTTAGATGAAATAAAAAAAATTGCGTTTAGTTCGAAACTTTAATTTTAGAAAAGATTTCCCAGATTCGATGCTTTTTGGAATAAAAAAAAAAACATCAGTGTCAAGGTTGACATGCGTGCCATCTATAAATTATCTATGGTATAATCTATTCAATTGTTTGAAATTCTTTTCATATTGTTTAGTAGGATTCGACTCGTATTTTAATAAAAGCACTAAATGAATCAAGATTGGAATATAGTAGGCCTTGGTTGGTATTTTGAAAAATGCATTATTTGAATTAAAATTGAAATATAGTAGGCCTTGGCTTGTATTCTGACAAATGTACTAATTGAATCAAGATTGAGATATAGTAGGCCTAGACTCGTATTTAAAAAAATGCACTAATTAAACCAAGATTGAAATATAGTAGGCCTTGGCACGTATTTTGAAAATGCATTATTTGAATCAAGATTGAAATATAGCAGGCTTTGGCTCGTATTTTGATAAATGCACTAATTGAATTAAAATTGAGATATAGTAGGCCTCGGCTCGTATTTTGACAAATGCATTAATTGAATTAGGATTGAAATCTAGTAGGCCTCGGTTCGTATTTTGACAAATGCATTAATTGAATCAGGATTGAAATATAGTAGGCATTGGTTCCTATTTTGACAAATGCATTAATTAAACCAAGATTGAAATATAGCAGGCCTTGGCACGTATTTTGACAAATACCCTAACTGAATCAATATTGAAATCGTTCACCTTTTCCGGATTGAAATGTCCAGACGTCGATGTACATCCGTCGGTCAAATCTCCTTTTGCGTGTACGTGGAAACCGTGTTTTCCTGGTGCAAGACCAATGACCATGCCACTGACATGTACCGGTTTACCGGACTCTTCTTGCGTGAACGTCACATTACCGGTAACGGTAGGAGCCGTTCCGACTAAATGTACGATCGCTTTGTACGGCTGTAATAGAAAACTGTATTAGAGTTAGGTTTACTATATGCCTAGTTCGATTTTTAATCAACAAATTAATCCTTTAACAACGGCGAAATGTATGTCAACAAATTAACATTGAATAAATAAGTGTTTAATAATTATTATTACTCATTTATAAACCTGACGTGCATTTATAACGCAACGCTCTAATGATAATGGCCCTTCTATCGAAATGCACATCAGTTTATAAACAAAGAAAATGTGGAATAATAAATATTTTGACCAGTAAAAATGTTCTTCGGTGTGCTGGCCGAACGACACGTAATTGTCCCACTGGGACACAAAATACTCTAATCTATATGAATTTCATGTAACCACGCGACATACAGAATATTTGAGAAGTTAGAGTTATATAGGCACTCAAGCACTGCCGACTGCTCGGAATCGTTTTGTTAAAATATAAGTTAGGCAAGTTTTATAGTTGGCAGTGCAAAATGTTTTAATATTAGATTTTTTAATAAATTCTCTGACGATGATAGCATCGCCATCGAAATGCGCATCAGTCTATTGTTATTATAAACAATAAAGTGATTATTGAAAACTTTTTAATATTTAGTGGTGTTGAGGATGAAAATTTGGTTGTGTGATGAGGTATTCAAACAAACAAATGGAAAAATGACGGGGATGATGTCAGGGATTGTAAAAAAATACCGAAAACACCCCAGAAATAATAATAATAACATTTTTGTTAATATTTATAATATATTTACATTTTAATTAATATCAATTAAGCAGAAAGTATTATTGTAATGAAAGACTGTACGACATTTTAATAACAAAACACGACATTTGTTTGCCATTTAAAAAAAAACCTGTCGCGGTTACGTCACACACGAAAAGTCAACATTAGATATTCATGTTAATTACTAATTAACAAAATATTTCTGTATGTCGCCAATTACATTATCGCGTATTCAATTTGATTACATTAAAAAAAAAGAAATTGGCACGAGTGTTGGACGAATTTAAAAATTCTAACGCGCTGCTCAGGCGTTGATTGTTGTGTTATTATTTTTTAAGTGTGTGTGTGTGTAGTATGTATATGAGTTCAATATAGGTTCGTTTGATTTGAGATAATGCAAATGTTTGTGTGTATACATGGATGCAGCATGATTATGGGTTTTCCAATTATAGAGACATGATGTCAGTTCTATTAAACGGTGCAATCAGATGATAAAATATCTTTTAAAACGTACTGCATGCATAATTTCAAGGATACTACTATAATTAAACTGTCACTAAAATTCCATATACAAAATATACACATTTTTTACACACACACACACACACACACATACATATATACATACAAATATATATATATATATGTATGTATGTATGTATGCAAATGTATAAAAGCAGAGCAATTAATTATTATTATTTGTAATTTTTTATAACAAATTAGTTCACAAATCCGGAAAAAACAAAGTTAGCTATGGTTATTGTTCTTTGTTATTCGAATGTTATTTTTATAGTTGTTTGAATTCGTGTAAATTGCTTTTTAAGTGGTTTATTGTTTAAAAAAAATCGATCGTTTTTCTGAACGTGACATTTGGCAAATGACGTGCGATTATTGTGAAATTATTTACACTTTTTTATGACTGATCGAATTGTTCGAGATCAAACTGGATTTTTTTCAAAAAAAAATGTAACAAAATTTCGAAAAACGTCGATGTTGTTTCGTTTCCTACAGTTTCGGTGTTGAAAATCAAATTGGATTTTTTTTTCAAAAATAAAGTTCAGAAAAACAAAACCGGTCCAGTTTTTCAAGATGGATTCTGTTTTCCATAGCACCTTTCGATATTCAATATTACACGAGATTTTGTTGGTTTTTTAAAAAAATAAAGTTAAAAAAATATTATTCGTACAATTTTCAATATAATTTTTATTTAGGGTCATCCAAATGTGACGCCTAGATTTGTGTTTTATTAAAAAAGAAACTATACATATGTTTCTCCATACACCACCCTATACACATGTTTGTTTTTAATAAAATACAAATCTAGGCGTCACATTTGGATGACCCTATATATATATATATATATATATATATATATATATATATGTCATGAAATGACTATAAATGTTATTTTAATTCTTAAAAAAGAATCGACTTACCTCTGCGTACACAGCGACCAATAAGGAAAAAGTGAATAAATATTTGAACATGATTATCTGAAACAAGGAAAATATTTTACTTTTTATATCATAGCTTACTTAATTATGCATATTATAAACAATAATACAGATTGGCATTGTTATTGAAAATTTTCAAAAAGTACTAGATTCTTCGAAAACGAAATTTACTTATTTACTATTAATTAAAAAGAAACTATACCATATTTCCCTATATACATGTTTTTTATTAATAAAAAAAAAACAAATCTAGGCGTCACATTTGGATGATCCTATATAATATATATATATATATATATATATATATATATATATATATATATATATATATATATATATATATATTGTTTGTATGTGAAGTTTATTAGCAAACATGTTAAAATCTGAATTATTGATTTACAAATCAGGTTATAACCCACTTAATTTTTTAAAAATTTAATTTTTATTATATAGTAATATTTGATCCATATGACATTTTTATTTAAAGTAATACTTTTTCACCTCGTATCATTTACTAACTAGATCTCAATGAAATCAAGTAATTATTCAACTTGCATATGCATTATATATATATATATATATATATATATATATATATATATATATATATATATATGGATGTATGTATGTATATTGTGTATATGAAATTTATTAGCAAACGTTTTTTCAAATCTCACTTTCAAAAAGTACACATTTGGCAAATTCAAGATTAATTTGGTTTACAAAACAGGCAAATAGTAATATAACTAAACATGTTAAAATCTATATTATTTATTTACAAATCAGGTCTTGAACCACTTGATTTTTAAAAATTTGATTTTTGTTTAATAGCAATCTTTGATCTATGGAACGTTTTTTTTTTTATTGAATTTAATCCTTTTTCTACCTTGTACCATTTACTAACTAGATCTCATTGAGATCATATGATTATTAATACAACGTATATATTCATTATATATATATATATATATATATATATATATATATATATATATATATATATATATATATATATATACACATACAAACATACATATATATGCTTATTAGTAAAAATACTTTTTATCTAATAACACAATCTGTATGTAAATAGTAAATCCAAACACAAATACAACCGAATGGAAAATAACTTGGCCAAGGAGAAAAACACACGACACCATCAACAATGACCGAATATCGAAGTGAAAGTGCATACAATATATACACAAATTAATACATAAACATATGTATATATGTATGTATATATTTATGATTATATTGTATGTGTATATACGTACATAATATAAATAAATATAAGTGATTACACGAACGATGATTGATACTGGCTATAAAGTTGACTGATCTTCGTTTATATAGTCGCGCCGGTGGTGTTGGATGTTGTTAAGCCCCCGATGTGTAAACACGTACTCGAGATCTCGAGTTACGTATTGGAAATTCGGCTATAAGGAATAGATATGAAAAAATACACGCGTCGATCATTCTTGTTCTTGTCGAGATTGAATATTCACGAGTACGGCGATGCGATCCGAGTCGGCGTGTGTGTACGTCGTTGTTTTTTTGTTTTTGTTGTTGTTGTTCTTTCCGAGTTACATATTTCGTATGTAATCCGAGATGTGCACACCGTTTGGCGAACGTCATTCAACGTAAAACAAATCGTTATTCGACGATGAAATATTCAATTTGTACCGTAGAAACTTTCTTTCAGGAAATGAACCACCGGTCGTGAGAATTTCGTGTCCTTTCTAAATAGGTTTGTAAATATACAATCTTTTTTAATTCATAACGTATTTTTTTTTTATAATATTCATCTTCGAAAAAGTCGTAACAGCATCTGAAAAGTGTTTCGGTTTTATTTGTATATTTCTTTTTCTAAGAAGCACCTTTCTACGATGAAATAAGTCCAGGATATCAAAACAGATGTTTAAAGACAAGAAATATTTTTTACATGTTTTTATTATTTATGTATTTCAATGTAACATTTTCATTATCCCCACAATAGGTTTGAGTTTTTAAAAAAATAATCTGGAATTTCGTTTGCAAGATTTTCCATAGTCGATTCAATTTCATCTTAGGAGTTACATCTTCTACTTTATAAATCATTTGTCAAATTTTTAAACGGATAAAAGTTGCTGGACGTTTTAGGACTTTACATTGGATGATCATTTTTTTTTTGAAAAAAAAATGCTTTTAATAGAACTCCTTATAAACTTATAAGACAATGAAACATTTTTGTTTTTATTTAATTATTCATTATTAATTTATAGTAACCAAGTTTTCATTAATACTAACCAATGATCTATTTTCTACTTACATCGAGATTATCTGCGATAAAAATATATTCTCTCTCTCTCACTATCTATATGTATATAAACCATTCTTTTCTATCAGTGATCATTCGACTTCTTAATCTACTTTTTCTAAAAGTATTTCTGTCCAGAGTAACATTCATTCATCGCCATCATTGTCCAAAAATAATTATCTCCATCCTTGCCTCCGCATTTCTTTTAATTCTTCCAGTTTTTTTCCACTGTTCTCTGAATAATATCAATTTATTCTGGGTGGGTTGTTAGCTCTACGCCAGACTCTGTTGAAAAGTTTATCCATTTATGTCTTCTAAGCTTGCTCAATTTTCTGTTTTGGTTTCATTCCATAGCCTTTGTGGATCTCACTCTAATTAAGATTAACAAATGCGTTAATCTTGAGATTTTAAATTTCATTATAGAAAAAGTTAACAAAAACATTTCTTTGGCAGAAACATTGCACAAAAATGTTGTTATTAAACATTTGTATATTTCTATATATTTATAAAAAGCGATGTAGTTTATGTGTAGCTTGGTTATATTTTTTTAATAGAAATAAATTTGAGACAAACATTGTATATTTAAATAAATTATCTCAATTTACTTTTCTTTAATTCTTTTTAAAAAAATATACAATTCTCTACCACGAGCCGCATAAAAATGTCAGAGGGGCCGCAGATTACACTGGCCTGATCTAGTAGAGTGTATATTTCATTTGTTATCTATGTATAGGGGTTTCCGATAAGAATGTCAGAACTTTGACAGCTGGTGGTAGCCATGTTTGAATTTTTTTCAAGCTCATTTTGATATTTCAACTCAGTATAGTTTGATAAATTATCATGGAATGTTAAATACTTCAACAACGTTTAGAAATTGTAAAAACTTCAATAGACTTATTGAAACAAAAGTTTAATGAGTTCATTATTTCACGAAATTGACTCATTAATCGGCCACCAAGATCATGTGATTTAACTCCATTGGATTATTTTCTGCGGGGTTATGTAAAATCATTGATGCTGATAAATCACGAACAACATAAGCAATTCAAATAAACATTGAACGTGTAATTCATGAAATCGGTCCACAATTATGTGAACGAGTGACTGAAAATTGAACCAAACGAATGCCCTATGCGATGGTCATATAAGTGAAATGTGTTTCATCGTTAATGCCGTAGAATATTCTTAAAAATAAAATAAATAAATAACTAATTAATGAAATACTTTTTATTTTATTTACATTTAAACTTCTGAAGCGCTTATTGGAAAACCCTAGATAATTATCTCTTGTTGAAATTCCGTCGTATATCTATTTCTCTGTAAATACACGTATAAATTATATCGATTAACCAGTAATTCTACCAATAATCATATTTGTCGTCGAAAGATAGCTCGGCTTTCCCAAAATCTACCATTTCTCTTACACACATCAAACATCTTATATATACAAAATGTGTGTGTGTGTTTATTATTTGTACCGGTTTCGAAATCGACACGCATACACACACATTTTCGTACGTATGTCGACACTTACACGTTTTTCGATATTTTGTACGATGAATTATTCACATGTAATTTCAAGGTCGAACGCGAAAAAATACCATAAATAAATTATCTGACAACAGTGATATGGAATTGTTTGCGAACCTGTTGAACACGAGAAGGAAAACAACAGTCGGAATGAACTGCACCGACGATACACTACTTTATGGATGTGTGTGTGTGTGTGTTTGTGTACAAATGTATAACTTCGAACCGTGTGTAAATCTTCTTATAGAACAGGTATATTACGACACTGATCTCGTTTGAAATAGGTGCAGTATTACGACGATAATGAAAAGCGAACGAGAAAGAACGAGGACGATACGTTGCGTTACGTGAACGTGTTCGGTACGGAACGTAAATAGTTTATAGCGGTGTAAAAGTCGCACCTTAATAGGAACTTAATTAAAAAAGACACGTTAATTTATTAGGTTGTTACACGTGAAACAGCCGAATTTCTATAAGTTAAGATTGATCGCGGCGTGCCGTTCACAGTCGACAAGTTTATCGTGGCGTTCGGTTGTTTCACGTTCGTCACGTTTTGTCATTTTGAAATTGGTTTTTCGGCTGAGTTTAAATTGAATCATAATATAGGCTCATCCAGATGTGACGCCTAGATTTGTGTTTTATTGAAAAGAAACATGTAGGGAAACATATGTATAGTTTTTTTTTAATAAAACACAAATCTAGGCGTTACATTTGGATGACTCTATATAAACGGTGGTCTTAATGGGACTGAAGAGTTTAGACCAAAATACGGCGTTATTCGTCCAAATTTTCATCCGATTAATATATGATTAAAACTTTAATCATAATTTCTTAGTCATAAAAATGATTAAAAATCGACTAATAACTAAATTAATAACTAATAAATAATAATTACTAATTACTATCGAATAAATTAATAATCACTATCAAATAAATTAATTGTAACTAGTGATTAATTTAAAACAACTAAAAATTTAATCATTAGTCGTCAATCGGATAATTTTTGCCCTATTCTAGTTTAGACATATATTTACTTCCTTACTATCATTCACTATCCTTCAGTCTCAATTCTTGTGATCATTGTAGTCATTCATTTTGTATTGTAAAATCAAAATTTATGGAATATTCAAGAAATTCAAAACTCGTTATATGTAATATATTTTTAATTGAATTTATGTTTTACGTGGGTTAGTTAATTATAAACCGATTTTTTCCGTACTTTTAATTAAATTAATATTTTTCAAATATACACACAAGTCATTTTTCTACATAATTTTCTATACATTTTTATAAATATGTTGGAAAATAAAACAATTGCATTCGTAATTTCAAAATCGGACATTTCATGTGAAATAATTTCATATTATCGAGTTAGCTTAGAGATATCTCAAACAACTGTTATATTTCCATAGTAACGATCACAGCACACTATATGGATTTTTCGATGTAAACAGTAGGCTTAGTAAATGTTGTTATTGATTAACAAATAAAAATAAAGTTACTTGATCATTTTTTTAAATTGAATTTATTTTATCGTGTCTTTTTTATAAATATTTATTATTTTACATTTACTTCTAATAAAAACAGGATATAAAAAACGATAAAACATGCAGTATTAATTGAAAACGTACTTAATAGCTATTTGTATAAAATCCGATAAGTGTGTTTATGGCGACGCGTCGTGCGGGCGAAAGGACATAAACAGGGAAGAAAAAACAACACCGCCCACGTGGACGTTCACTCATCGACTCAAACCTCAAAAGAACTGTGTCAAACAATTACTTCGTCTTACTCTTTTTCCTGTGCGCATAATTCGCTCCGTGTTGTCATTCCGTATCGATCGGACGCTCCGCGTGACCGACGTTCCGGTTCGGTCCGCGTTTACCCACTTCACGATTTATTATTATAATGTATGTCGACGACGGAACAAGGTGGCGCCGTTCGAGTCCCGTCGCTCGCGCCATACGCATTTAACTAATTGAAAAGAGGGACGAGCGTCGCGTTCGGACCTGCCGGCTTCCGTCCGCCATGATTACGTTGTTAATTAATAAACAAACGGACGATTTAATATTAATTAGGACAAGTGTGTTGAACGTACGGTCCCGACAGATATTCGTGACTATCAATTACACGTACACATGTATGAATGTAAACAGTGGCGTGTCATTACTTCATCGTTAAAACTGATAATCCGATAAAAGGTCAATGAGCTTAATGAAGCTCGCATTTCAGGACGAGCTTGTGTGTACATACGTGTTGTCGACACGGAACGATCCGACGGGATTAAAAATAGGATTTTCATTTATATGAAACGAGGGTAATTTTAAACAATACCGAAGGATATAAACTACATGTAGATAGATAAATAAACATGTCAGAGGAACATAATTCGTTCATGGCGTGAAGAATAAATATTGGAAACAAAACTCGCGGGATGTCATTTCGTATTCGAGAACAATTCGTATTATTATATTTGGTTGTATCACGTGAAATGTCCGATTTCTGACCATTGGCTTTTTCATGAACGCAAGAGGATCTTTTACAGGTTCATTCCTGTTTTCACATTTTTAACAAAAAAATGGCTACTTCCCTCGCAATGCTGTTAGTATTCACCTAGCATTTCAACAAGTGGTTTCTTTGTTAACCCTTCTGTGGAACAAGAACGAACTCTTTTTCTGTATGAATTTAAATTAGGACATAGTGCAGTCGAAGCAGAGAGAAAAATCCATTTAGTATTCAAAGAAGGAATTTGGTTAATCAACGAAGATTGTTTCAGAAATTTCAAACTGGCAATCTGAGCCAATGCGAATTATTTGAAGCAATTTCTCAAGAGGTGATTGATGGCCTTATAGGTTCTCTTCCGAAAGGGAGTACTACTTAGTACTGAAAAATTAAAAGTGAATTTATGTTACATTTTATATTTTGAAATAAATACAAGATCATCCAAATGTGACGCCTAGATTTGTATTTTATTAAAAGAAAACATGTGTATAGTTTCTTTTGTTTCTTTTTAATAAAACACAAATCTTTGTGGCGCATTTGGATGAGCCTATATATGTTTTTTTTTTAAATATATAGTGTTTATTTATTTATTTTTGTTACTATATATATATATATATATATATATATATATATATATATATATATATATATATATCACTTAGAGACAAAGAGAGTCGAGTGGATTAGAAAGAAAAACAAAACTAGAGACGCCTGTAGTAAAAGTGAGGAGTTTGAAATGAAATCGAGCCGGCCATACGACAAGAAGACAAGACCACTAATGAACAAGAGAAGTTATTGATTGTGAATCGAGATAAATGAAAAGGTCCAGGAAGAGACCCACGGGACAGAGATATAAGAAACTTTTATTTATCAATAAATGAATTCAGTGACATTCCACATACAAATATCATTCAGCCACTCGTACAACAATTGATGATTGCGAATATAAAAATAGAGTAGACGTACCTAAGGGCGAGACACATTATTTTCAGTTTTAGAAACGTGTGTCATCGATATAAATGTTTCATAGACATGCGATCTGACGGAATTCAAAAACGTTTCATGCCATGCCCTATATATGTATGAATATTGATCGATGATTTCGTCGTTTTTCATTAAAATGTACCGTAATGGAATTTAAAAAAGTCATTTTATTATACTATAATAAGATGTATTAATTTACTAAATGGATAAATATTTTTTTTAACAAAAATTCGTTTGTAAATGTCACCATAGTCATTTGTTTTAATTATGTCATGAAATGATGTACGGTGGAAAAAGACGATAGTAGGCTGTTTGTGTACGTTGAAAGAAGTAGATGATTTAAGCAGGCTTTGCGTGATTACGCGCTGGCGTTTTTTTTTACAATCAGAACGTACAATTTGTCTTATAAAAATTATTATTGTTAAGCCTGTCGGATAGAATTACATTAAGCGGACGCATAGATAATTTTCACTCATATACGAGTAGTTAAAGTTTAAATGTAATATGTTTTTTCTAAGAAACGCAAGATTGAAACAAAACTTTATTGTGTAGTCGATTGTTTCAAATGGAAACAAGGTTAATGCTTTAATACAAATGAATTATTATCCTCAACAATACTATATGTTATAAAGTGTTCAATAATCACTTATTGTTCAAATTGTTTTTCTTTACATATATATATATATATATATATATATATCAGCAGCAGCAGCAGCCCTTTTCAGTTCACTGTTGGATGAAGGCCTCCCCCAAAACTTATTTTGACCTGATCTAATGATTTCCTCTTTCAATTCATTCCAACGAATTCTCTTATTTTTCTGTTCCATCTATCCATTGATCTCTTTCTGGGTCTTCTTGTATATCTAAATTCTTAATCAATAACTTCCCTTCTCCATCGGTGATCCTTTCTTCTTTATATATATATATATATATGGCAAATATCTCAGCAGCTTCCGCCTTTTCAGTTCACTGTTGGATGAAGGCCTCCCCCAAAACTTATTTTGACCTGATCTAATGATTTTCTCTTTCAATTCATTCCAACGAATTCTCTTATTTTTCTGTTCCATCTATCCATTGATCTCTTTCTGGGTCTTCTTGTATATCTAAATTCTTAATCAATAACTTCCCTTGTCCATCGGTGATCCTTTCTTCTTTATATATATATATATATATATATATATATATATATATATATATATATATATATATATATCTGCAGTAGCAACCTCTCCATCCAGTATAGGATAAAAACCTCCCCTAAAACTTATCCTTCAATCAATCTAATATGTTTCTTTCTACTCCATTTCAATAAATTTTCTTATGTTTCTATCTCATAAATCTTTTTTGAACCGTTTTATTTATCTAGACTCCCTTTTAATAATTTTTCTTGCCCATCGGTGATCTTCTCTTCTTGCTATATGACAAGCTCATTTTCATTTTAAACTTTTCTCTGTTACTACAACGACCATTTAAAGAATGTAATTTTTGTTTTCGATTTTTTATTTGTTGTTTTCTATTTCACTTGACTTTCTTTCTAATCCACAAGATTTTAACCTCTACATAATATATAGGATCATCCAAATGTGACGCCTAGATTTGTGTTTTATTGAAAAGAAACATGTGTATAGGGAAATATGTATATAGTTTCTTTTGTTTCTTATTAATAAAACATAAATCTAGGCGTCACATTTGGATGACCCTATACATACAAACATACATACATATACATATATATATATATATATGTATATATATATATATAATTATGTATGTATATATACAATAATTCGTTGTATTATTTTTTTCTATCAAATTACTTAACAATTTTATATAATAGTTATAAATACTGAATTACTATTAAATTTCTTTACTCTGATTGGCACAGACAATACCGTTCAACTGTTTTCAAACAACAACTATTGTCGTCCGATCGATTTTTGTTTTCATGTATATTGAAATTCAACCACCAACATAAAATAATCACTTATGACAGGAAATACATCGCAGCTAACAAACAGATTAACAAGTCGCACAATACAAACATCAATAACGGTACTATTTCTTGTCAGTTCAGTAACTGCTTGTACAAAGTCTCTTAATTAATTAATACATAAATGATTGGACGGCATTATGATGATTATCCACAATACATTTGGTAGATTAAACTAGTCGTTTGCTAAGTATTTGCTTTTATACAAATTGGAGCCCGCTGGTCAGAATAAAATATTCGAACCAATAAATAATTTTCTAATTAAAGTTTGTGTGCATATTTATTTTCATAAAATATACAGTCAAAAGTAAACAGGAAGTGATTGTTGACCCTCTCTCTCTCTCTCTCTCTCTCTCTCTATATATATATATATATATATATATATATATATATATATATATATATATATATGTATATAGGGTTTTCCAATAAAAATGTCAGAACTTTGACAGCTGGTGGCAGCCATGTTTGATTTTTTAAGCTCATTTTGACATTTCAACTCAATATAACTTGGCAAATTACTATGAAACATTTAACACTTCAGCAACGTTCAGAAATTGTAAAAACTTCAATAGATTTATTGAAACAAAAATTTAATGAGTCCATTATTTCACGAAATGGACCCATCAATTGGCCATCAAGATCATGTGATCTAACTATATTGGATTATTTTCTATGGGGTTATGTGAAATGGTTGGTTTATGCTGATAAACCATAAACAACAGACCATTAAGAATGAATATTGATTGTATAATTGATAAAAGTGGGCTACAATTATGTGAAAGAGTTACTAGAAATTGGACTAAATAAATGCACCATGTCAAGTGAAGTTTTGGTGGTCATATGAGTGAAATTGTGCTCCATCATGAATGCCATAGAATATTCTTGAAAATAAAAAAATAAAAAACTAATTAATTAAATACTTTTTGTTTTATTTCCATTTAAACTTCTGAAGCGCTTATTGAAACTCTCTCTCTCTCTCTCTCTCTCTATATATATATATATATATATATATATATATATATATATATATATATGCGAGTATTTATAATTAGATAGATGTTTATAATATAGTGATTCAATTTAAAGTTCTATCATGCTTAAAAAAACCCAATATAAAATTCACTATACATATCTAATGAACATATGTTGTTATGTGAGAAAGACTAACATCTGAACAATGTCAAAACCTTAATCTGTTTCGCAAAGTCAAAGGTGATGGGAGTATTAATTGACGCTAGTTGCATTCATAAGAAACGGAGAGCGGCCAGTTGAGTTTTGGCAATTTTTCTGCAATTGTCAGCTCAGTCATTTCAATTATCATTTCCACCGCCCACATTTTCTGTACATTTGTAAAAGATATCTGTACTCATTCACACACATATACGAGTACATCGAATCAACAACACACACACACACACAACGATTTTGATATAAATAATTGTCCGAATTGACGAGATGAAATTCATTTAGTATGAAACAAACGAACGCACGCGTTCGTTTACAATGTGACGCCGGTCGTCGAATTACGATGCGTAATAACGTTCTTAATCAGAAAGAATCGGCGAATGCGTCCAAAAGAAAAAGAAACAAAAAAAAAACAAACAATGGCTGAAAACCGTTTCGATCGTCGAACAAATCGAATAGAATATGTTATTAGGATAAATCTTGTAAACGATTCAACTTAACCTTCATGCCAACTCAAACGTTGCAATATGTCTTATCTCATTGTAGGATGTAGGTATTTTTAGAATTTAAACGGTTTGTCGTTTGTTCAGTACTGCGGATAATTCGATTTTAAACAAACGAATCGCTCGGTATAACAGAGGATTTTATCAAACTGTAAGTCGGTTTAATTGCTGATATGTAATTCGATGGCCTTGCCATCATCGTTAAAACGCCATATTATAATATCTAGATTTTTTTTGTATAGTCAATATAAATAATTCTATATCTATATCTAAAATTATTATTGCATTTCATTTGTTTGTTGTAAACAAAATCACATTTAATTAACGATTATTGTTTGTTTTTTTTTTGTGTATCAAGCGCTACTCCGCCTACTCGTTTTGCTCGTCAAGCCCCGAAATTCGATTTAAAAATATAAATAAATTATGAAAAATAAAACCTTAATACTTTTGTGTACACGATGTTAATTGTAGATCGGTGGTCCGATGTACATTCAAATCTAATACCAATACATTTTTTTATTAATTTCAATGTTTCATTGAATTCGTACTTCGGAAATTCTCGAAAGTTCGGAAACGAAATTTGCACAAACATGTGTATAGAAAAAAATATGTATAATTTCTTTTTAATAAAACAAAAATCTAGGCGTCATATTTGGATGACCCTATATATACATGCATGACACGCAAACACTATATGCGCAAAAAAAATTGAAAAAAAATCACAAGGTGAAGGAAGATGATGGAGAGAAAATTACATGTTATTTGAAACATTTAGTTTTCTCTCCACTTATGGAAATAATTAAACGACAGAAGTAGTATGAATTCAATGCACTTCAAATAGATTCCATCGAACAAGAATGTAAATTAATATCTTTGATCTAAAAGTTACTATATATATATATATATATATATATATATATATATATATATATATATATATATATATATATATATATATATATATATATATATATATGAATATATGAAAAAAGAAAGAAAGAATTGGTTAGAATTGGACTTAACAAGGAAACAGGTATAACTAGAAACAGGCGACATTCTTTATACAGAAAATTCGATCAAGTACAAAATTCGAAAAAGTAGTCCAATAAGGGGCATCGAGTTGCTTTAAACGATGTCTTCGATGTGTTTTGTAATCAGAAATATATTTTGAATGCAAACTTAACAACAAAAGAAACATCATAAATATTAATTACATTATATATAATAAAACTAATGAGATTTAACAAATATTATAAAAATAATAAATTGTTATTAAGAATGACATAACCCAGATTTTATGATGTCACGTTTCGAGCATGATGACCTGGCTTTTGAAATATGCATGAGGAAATAAAATGAACAGTGTATAATTATTGAATATTTTTATAAAATATTGTGAAGGGTGGAGCGATGATTTTATATATATATATATATATATATATATATATATATATATATATATAGAGAGAGAGAGAGAGAGAGAGAGAAAGTCATCCAAATGTGACACCTAGATGTGTTTTATTAAAAAGAAATATGTGTATAAAGTGGTATATAAGGAAA
>CP092090.1:2267500-2360000 GCA_029203775.1 Neoneuromus ignobilis | reverse complement strand
GTTTACTAAATATGTAGAAATATAATACATCTAGACAAATCATACATATTTTAATATAAATATGATTATTCCGGTTGTGATTAATTGAAATAATCGCGTTTTTTCAACTCATGCGAATAAAACGTTTCAGTGTATGAAATTTGTTCGATCAAAAAATGAATCATATGAAAAATTTTTTACTTTGATTAAATTATTGTTCAAAAGTAATGTAGAATTGTAAATTTAGATCTAATCTACATAACTCTGTTTCTTTCTGTCTCAGGAGTCTTATCAGCGTAATGGTTCCACTGTGGAACCACCCCTATAATTATAACCAAAAAATATATACAAATCAAAAATATGTTCTTATGATTCCAAAGACAATTAAAAAATAAGGTTTTTCACAAATGTCCAATAGTTGATCATTATTTACATATCTAATCTGTTAACTTGTCTTATGTACATCAACAAACGTAACAAGTAATTATCAAATACTGTTTGTTTTGAAAACCGCATTTGTAGAGGATATGTAATTAGGTCGTTTTGGTTTTGTGGTTAATACAACACGACGAACTGGTACCGTATTCAAAAATTCAACAGAAAACATTTTTGAATATCATCGATAGTTCAGTTTATTGTAACATAGAAAAGAATTAAGAAAACAAACAACAAACGGTCGATCGTCACTTATCTACATTAAACATACATTAAACATGTTTTCCTCATTGGAGTTACATATATTTTTTACTTGTTCCATACGAAAATAAATAATATTTGAACAGTGGACGTCATGATTTATGATACGTTCTAAAATGGACGATTACTTTAAACATGTTTTCATGTACGGTAATTACAGTCTGCTTGTGATAAGAAATCGTTACGGTTATTTAATGACCGCTCTATTAATATTTAAACATGTATTTTGTTTGTATTTTTAGAATTAGTCGTGTGAGATTATTTTCCAGTTGTTTATCACAAGTGAATACTTTTATATACATATGTATTTATAAAACACACACACATACACGGACGCACATAAGTCATGGCACACATGGGTAACATAAGCAATTTATTGATATAATTCAATGAAGTCGTTAAATGAAAAAAAAATATTTAATTGAAAATAAATATATATTTTTTAATTTAATGACTTCATTAAATTATATCAATAAATTGCTTATGTTACCCATGTGTGCCATGACTTATGTGCGTCAGTATATATATATATATATATATATATATATATATATATATATATATATATATATATATATACGAGGGTCGTTTGATAAATATGGTAAAAAAATAAGAAAAACTAAATTGGAAAATGTATTTCAATTAATTAATTAAATTAAACAATAAATAAATTTACCATTCTTATCAAACGACCCTCGTATATATATATATATATATATATATATATATATATGTATATATGTATATATGTATATATAAAATTCATAATGAATTTATAGATTATTGTGATCTAGTAAACGTAAATAAAAATTATTAAAATATTTAATTGATTAAATAACAAAAAATCCTCAAAATCAAAGCATACTATTTATTTAAATATATTTTTTTCGAAAAATCTAGTAGTTTATGAATTTCAACAACAAAATGAATGACAATATGACGTTCGTTTTTTTTATAAATCAATGTTTATTTATCAAATTTTATGGAAATACGAATTCTTCAAATGCCATTTTTAATGTGTATCAAAAATTTTTCTTTAATATTGAAATTAATATTCACCTCGAATTAAATGCGAATGAACATTTAAAATTAATAAATAGACTAAACCAATTTCAATCCGACTACTTTATATGAAAAATCGTACAATTAAACCAAACGTTGCCAAACGAAAATCGTACACATAAAAAGTATTTTCCTGCGTTTGCACTCGACATCACGGGCTATTCGTCATCGATGTTCGTGATCTCTGGGTGTGTCCGTCGCCGCGCCACTCTCGATGTTTGTGTGCCGTCATTGTGCGAATTACGACCGATTTATTTATTATTATACATTTGTATTATAACTTTTCATACGATTGATTCGCGAAGGCCGCAATTCGATTCAAATTATGTTACGGTTTTGATCCGCTGACCTAATTCCAGGTACAAAACGATCGCCAAGGTCGTTGAGACGCCACCGGCGAAACAGGTTATCATTAATATATTTGCATTCGTGTGCGATTACGTAATTTCGAATGAGTTCTCTCACTAATTGGTATATGAAAACGTGTACAATTTTACGACCGTGCACGTGAAAGAATTAATAATAAATAACGTGGAAGAAATCGTACGGTGTTATTATTTTTTTTTTAAAAAAAATGTCGAAAATAAATTCACGGGTACAAAATTAAAAACTCTACACAGGAAGTAGGTAATAACATGTTTTAAAAATGAACGAAAAAACTTTCATATAAATTATTTGTTTTCATTTCTGTTCATTCCATAACATTGATCTATTTTAAATTCTTAGGGTCAGTTCTTTTCTATTAATATAGGTGATATTTTCAATGGTAGTATATTGATTTCTTTTCTCAATGGATTCAAATACAATTGAAAATTATTGAATGAGTGTACAACGGATAAAAATCTTTTGTGCGTTCCTAAATAACCATAACAAGTCGTTAATGTATATCGATCACTCGCTCCACAAGTACACCCGTCCCTCAATTTACGCGGAGTATCCGTTCCACATGGATTCGTTTTACGCGAATGAAAATCGCGTAAAACGAATTTGTCAGTACAATAGAAAAAATATTGGCAATAAAACGAGTAAAGTTGTAGAAACACATATTTATTTCGCATAGCTTAACAAAAAAATAATGACGTTTTAGAAAACAAAAGTAGATAAATTTTATTCGGTGTCACTGTCGCTACTGTAATTCAAAACAATCAATCTTTTATATATTTATATCGTACTTTTGTACGTTCAAGTAAGAATTTGCGTCACTCTGATATATAATAAATTCCATGAAAAATTATATAAAATGAAATCTATCTGACCGCGTATAAAAAGTGCGCGTAAATCAATACCGCGTAAATCAATACCGCGTAAAAAAAGTCCCGCGTAAATGAAGGCATAATTTGACGCGTAAAAAAACTCGCGTAAAAAAAAAACTTGCGTTAAAAAAAAACTTGCGTTAAAAAGTACCGCTTAAATTGAGGGACGGGCATATATGGTTTTATAAACGTACTAAGTAATTACTTATTGTTTACTTTATTTGCTAATGTGCATTTTAATAACCATATAGTCATTGTTATATGTATATATCCTTGTTAAGAGTTATAAAACTCTCTGGTATAGTTCAATATATAGTATTTTCCAATAAGAATGTTAAAACTTCGACAGCTAGTGGCAGCCATGTTTGAATTTTTTTTAAGCTCATTTTGATAATTCAATCCAGTATAGTCAGAGTATTAATACAAGTAGAAAATTGCTTTTTAATTTATAAGATAAAATTATTTTTTCTAATATTGAATAATTTTATTATTTAAACCGTCATTAAAAAACATAGGATAAAAATTATTATGCTGTTCATTTTTCCTATAAAATTAAAAAAAATACATATCGTTTCTATATAAATAAGTTGGGAAGTAATTTCAGTAAGGCTATAAATTGTATAAAAATTTTAATAATTGTTCTATAAATCATTAAAATTACAATAATACTTGTTGATAAATTTACCATTTAAGTTATCTCTTCAAAATTTATATATATATATATATATATATATATATATATATATATATATATAATTTCCTTTATTTCTTTATCCATTGACATATCCAATGACCCCACAAGCGATTCTCGCTCCAGCTGATCCTGATGTTTGACTATCGACTGTATCAGCTCTTCCTAAATCGTCTTCCATTGCATGCACCACAATCGAACGTCCGACGATTCCTCTAGGACCGGGCAATAGGGATAAAAGGGGATCTAGTATTTGTACTTCAGCTACGCCGTCAGCTCCGGCAATAATATTACCAAGATCTCCGATGTGGCGGATGGCATCGTGAGGTGCACCGTGGTGAACCTAAACAATATACATATACATATATACATATATATATATATATATATATATATATATATATATATATATATATATATATGTAAGCCGGCTATGAAAGTTGATTAATTTAAAAGTATTTTTTGTTATCAGCGTAACCTTTATATATTTTTCAAACTAATTTTATTATTTGTAAGATAATTGCTCTGTCTAAAAATATTTGTACTAGGGAATACAACTTAATAAAAGTTGATAAAAATATTAAAAAAAAAAAATCCAAAAATATAGAAAAATTATTTTTTTAAAAAGTCTATTGAAATTTAAAATAAAATAATTCATAAAATTTAACAAAAATATATGAAAATAGTTTTCAAAAATAAATATATTATATATATATAAAATAAAAAAATGTTAAGGCCGATAGGAAAATAAAATGTAATAAAACAATTAATAAACATCGATAAAAGTATAAAAAATAATATTTAAATTAAAAAAATATATAGAAACGAAAAAAATATTTTTTTAAAAGGCATGGGTAAAATAAATTAGTAAAAGTTTATAAAAATATATGAAAAATTAAAAAAAAAAAATAAAAACTAAAAATTTTTTTTAAAAGTCAGTAAAAAAATAAAATATAATGAAATAATTAATAAAAGTTGATAAAAATGTAAATAATTTTTAAAATTCCAAAAAAATAGAAAAATTGAGACAATATTAAAGATAAAATAGGAAAATAAAGACTTTTGTTAATTATTTTATTACATTTTATATTTTATTGGTTTTCAAAAAATACTTTTGGAGTTTATACATATTTTTTTTAATTCCAAAGAATATTTTTTATATCTGCATCGACTTTTGTTGATTATTTTATTACATTTTTTTCTATTGACCTTTAAAAAATATTTTTGGAGTTTTTATGCATTTTTTGAAATTTATTCCACTTTTGTTAATTATTTTATATTTTAATTGGTTTTCAAAAAATATTTTTGGACTTTATACACATTTTTTTAATTTCAAAAAATATTTTTATATATGTTCATCAATTTTTGTTAATTGGTTTTCATTATATATTTTTTAACCCTTTAACTGTTTAATTTTGTTTCGAAAAACTTTTTCTGCCTGCTTAATTATTTTCCAGCGAAGACGAGTATACTCGACATAAACAGAGTAAAATGTTTCTGCCTATAAAAGTAGGCAATTATGATTAAAAATCAAAAGTTGCGTGTTGGTTTTTTAGAAAATATATATTTTTATTCGTTGTTAACAAACAAAATTTATTTCATTGATAAAAAAAATATCACATAAAGATTTTTTTTATTTTCTTTTATTTTTTTATTTTTTATTTATTTTTATTTTTTTTATTTTCTTTATTTGAAAAAATCGTTTTGTAACGGTACTTCCCCAGAATTTGTTATTTCAGCTTAATACAAGCTATTGTGTATTAAAATAAATAAGGTTGCCAGACTAACGAATATTCTAAAATGTACATTTTTTAAAAGATCTTTATTTGCCCTTTTTCAGGGAAAAAAATTACAGTTGATTCGTTTAATATAATACGAATGCGATTTTTTTTATCTTCACGACGAGTATACTCGACATTATGCGAAAAATTTTCGTTTCGCTCTGACGAGTATACTCGACATAAACAGTTAAAGGGTTAATGACTTTTAAGAAATCTTTTTTGAGTTTTTATATGTTTTGAAATTTTAGAAAATATTCTTTACATTTTTATCGACTTCCATTAATTATTTTATTGCATTTTATATTTTGATTGGTTTCCAAAAAAATATGCTTGGAGTTTATACATATTCGTTTAGTTTCAACATTTTAAATTTTCAGTGAATAGGTTAATTTTCGATATATAAGGATATATTTCGATATAATAAGGACATTTTCGATTTTTAATATAATTTTTATATCGGTTACTACGATACCTATGTATAGATATAAATTGAATATAGTACACCGAACGCAGTTATCAAAGTTGGTAAGATGATTTCATTAAAATGTCATTTTCATTATTGAAAAGTGTTCGTACGAAGTTTATTTCCCGAATAGCGTGAAACGATAAATCGTAATTGAGGTCAGCGTCGTCGTTCCGCTCGACTGTAGTGTGAGTTGTGCGGTGGCGTACCCGTCCGATTTTCACCCAACTCATACCCAGATCGAACGTTCGTTATACTATCACTGGGTCGCAGTTCGAACTCGCAACTCCTCCAGTAATTATGATGTCTATCCCGACGACTGTTTCGGTTTTATTACAGTCACTCTGTGCATATACATATATTTATTTTATACTGCATTGTGTACAGTTTCTTTTCAAATGGAGACAGGGACGGACTTGTCGTTTTATTTGCGAAATTTTCGTATAGAAAAATATATAACGGTAGCTGTAATAATCAAGATTAGTTTTTGTGTGTTTTATTGTATGTTGTAGGGCTTAATTTATTTAAAAAAAAATTTTTTTTTTGCTTGATTTTTTTTGAAAACAATATGATTGAGAGTTATTCGGTTGAATTAAGACATATGTAGTTTGATATTCTGCTTTTGTTTTTCTATTCAAGTACAATTCGTTTATTATGTTTTTTTAGTTATATTTCTTGTTTCTTGGTTAGTTATTTATTAAATATTCATATATATATATATATATATATATATATGTATATATATATATATATATATATAAATGTGTATGTATTTATATACACACAATATGAATACCTGATACGGATTAAAATGTCCTCCGACACTCTCGCATCCTTTTCTTACATCCCCGTACTCATGCACGTGTATTGCATGTTTACCAGGCGTCAATCCTGTAATATTTCCACGTACAATCACATGACCGCCTGGCGGTAACGTTTGCGAGAACACCAATTCTCCGTACACCGGTCCTGTCGTTCCGCTGCCGTCCGGACCTGGCGTCACGGTCTCCGCTTCCGTTTCGGCGTCGGCACCGACGCCACCTCCTCCATTACCCGCATTAGGAAGCAGCGTGGCCGACGCTAACAACGGACGTACGTTCTGTATACATAAATGATTTTTTTTAACAACGAAAACGTCGTGATTGAATATAACGTCAGTCAAAATATTGAACGGTCGTAGATAATTTTTATTGAATTTGACGTATCAGACAGATGGAAGTGTGTAATATTTTATATAGAACGGTAGAATGTTATGAAAATAGAATTAAGCAGAAACTATGTAAGTGTATTTATGTGGCGATTTTTTTATTGTTTTTTCGAAATTTTAACGCAAAGCTAAACCAAAGTACAGGTTAAAATAACTACTCGAGATATGTATTTGGAAGAAAGGATTCTTTAACAATAACCTGAAACAAAAACAATTTTAATAATCGACAAATACATGACAGAAAAATATTTAAAACTCATTAGAAAACTATAAATTGATGATTGTATTTTTTGGTATTTTATATTATATTGTACTAAAATATATTATATTATATTTCAATAATACGATATATTTTAGTTCATCGAGTATAATAAAATAAAATAACGGTTATTTGGTTTCTATAGTAACTGGTATCAATAGCATTGTGTATATTATCTACATGATGTATTATCTACATGAAACAATGTAACAAAAATTCTTCGGTTGCTATAGTAACTCATGTCAATAGGAAATATGGCGATATTTGCATGTATTTGTCAGTTTTTTTTAAATTTTTTTTGATTAGCAAAAACAACAATAAATAAATAAGAAAGTAAAGAATACAACATACCTATTGATAAAAAAAAAACGTTTTTCAAAAGATGAGTTACTTTTCTTTCCAATAAGATTTTATGATAATTATCAAATATTACTAATGGTTCTTATTTGTATGTGATGAAAATATGTGTAAAAGTTAATTATCACAGTGACAAATCGATTTCCGAAAAAAAATGATTTCAAGTACAATTAAGAGTATAATAATATAAAATGAAAATAATTTTTCTACTTATCTACCTTATTGCCTATCGATTTGTTTGTTTATTTATCTGTCTGTTTTTTAATCTATTTATTGATCTCACATAAATTTAAACAAACAACACAAATTAATTTTAACCCCAACACCACAATAATTTAAAGTGTTCAATAATCACTTATTGCTCACTTATTAATTATAGTTATATAATTTATAATTATATCGGCTGATGCATTTCAATGGCGACGCCATCATCGTCAAAGCCTTTTTCTCGATGATGGCGTCGCCATCGAAATGCATCAGCCTATATAATTATAAATTATATAACTATAATTAATAAGTGAGCAATAAGTGATTATTGAACACTTTAAATCATTGTAGTGTTGAGGTTAAAATTCATTTGTGTAAAGTGAATCACAGCCACAGTTCCAAAACAATTTAAATTTGTATATAATTATTTTTTGATGAATTTAATATATATTTGTTCAGTGATTTTCATACAATTATCCTGTTAATAATTGAATAACAATCTCTTACATAAGCAAATGGTTCCATGTAAATCTCGTACAAATTGCTCTGGTATCCATCGACGGCTGGTAAACTCCTCACATAAAGCGATCTGTCGATATTGTAGAAGGTCCCTTTAACGCCCAAAGCTGGCAATCCAGCACCCGATATACACAATACCGAGATCGATATTGTCAGAAATACGTTTAAAATTTTCAAAAACATTTCTGGTTACACGAACGACTTTTTTAATAATAATAAAAAAACACTTCTCGAATTTAATTGCACTCGATTATTTTTTTAGAAAAATATTTCGTTTTGAATCTAAAAAATGTTTTATAACTTTTATTTAATCTTCGTTATATTTTTTTGATTAAATCCGAATTAAAATCCATATAAGAGTAATTTTAATTTTCGCAATCGAAAAATTCTATCGATCCTTGCATATATCCAACCGATTTGAAAAAGAAATATAAACGAGACTAATCATGTCGTTCCAGTGGATGAAAACTAAGTGGCAAGAACCTTCGAAGGGTCTTTGTATATAAATAGCTAATTAGCGATGAAAAAGACGACACGACAGACATTGTTTATATCGTAATTGGCTGTCGTTACAAGAATCGTCGGCGAGAAAAAAATTGTACAGTATATTGCGGCTGTTTGCGATTTCATAAATAAATAAATTAATTCTTCAGTATTGAGTGGAGAGGGAGAGATCAGTGATGTGTTTGAACATCTATTGACAGGATTTCGTGTCGTGATTCATAGGTGATGGAGCAACAAGTATGTTGTATTCTTTACTTTCTTATTTATTTATTGTTGTTTTTGCTAATCAGAAATTTTTTTTAAAAAACTGACATGCAAATATCGCCATATTTCCTATTGACATGAGTTACTATAGCAACCGAAGAATTTTTGTTACATTGTTTCATGTAGATAATACATCATGTAGATAATATACACAATGCTATTGATACCAGTTACTATAGAAACCAAATAACCGTTATTTTATTTTATTATACTTGATGAACTAAAATATATTGTATTATTGTAATATAATATAATATATATATATATATATATATATATATATATATATATATATATATATACTTGTTGAAGAAACGAGATAAAATAGAAAGATATGATGGACGAGCAGGAAAATAAAATCGAAGAAGTTTTCGTACATTTTCATACATTCCAGTAATTTTTATACACACTGTACATTAATACAGTAGCATAACAAATTGCTGGCAATCAGTGACTATAAATTCAGCCCTTATACTTGACTAGCATTATTATTTTTTTAATTTATATGAAAATCTATCGTCGATAACCAAATGTAATCATTAAA
The DNA here is from genome assembly GCA_029203775.1 of Neoneuromus ignobilis. NCBI lineage: Eukaryota > Metazoa > Arthropoda > Insecta > Megaloptera > Corydalidae > Neoneuromus > Neoneuromus ignobilis. The sequence goes on along the minus strand of CP092090.1, from coordinate 2,350,214 downwards.
CATGAAAATGAATAGAATGTTTTTCAAAAAATTGATAGAATAATTTGAAAAAATGATTTTGAGTTTATTTTTCTGGAAAATTGACTTGTTGCCTTAATCATTTCTTCGTTTGATATTCAAATCAGAACATTATTCATCAAATGTACGAATATTATATCATAAAAATAGTAAGTAGTGTATGTAAATCATTTTCCTTTTATTCTAAAATTGTGCACACGACCATTGAAGAAAAATCCTTGAAACAGTCATGCTATGAGTACTATCATCATCGTCGTCATTAGTTGGACGTGTAATTATTAAACTACGTTGTAATTAAGTTATATACCCCCCACTGTTTCAAGAAACAATTGTTTTTGTACACCTGAAACGACGTGCACGTACTGTCCATTGCTTCGACTCGATCTGTTGTTTTTCTTCACTTTTTTATGACTTTATTAAAGGAAGTCTTCGGATTATTAAAATGTCATTGTTTGCATCACGAACGATGATGAAAATGCACGAACGTTGCATTAACGGAACGATGGTCATTTACCAACTCGTCCGTAATTCAGTCCAAGATTAGAAAAATTGTCGATATCAAGTTTTATATAAAATGTTTGAGCACAAAACTGTTGATCGGTGGATGTAAGCAGTTGATATATCATTTATCACTGAACTAGGATATAAAAAAAAAAACAAGTTTTATTTTTTTATATATAGAACAAAAGAACCTCCCCACCAGCGTGTTATATTTGTTCTAATAATGATTGTTTTCTGATTGACTGATATAAATCGTTTTTGTAGTAAATTATTAATGATATATTTTTCAATATTCGAATTTAAAACGAGGAAAATATTTTTTTCATGTTATTTATTGCCTAAATATACGAGTCGTTTGATAAGCATGATAAATTTATTTATTATTTAGTTTAATTAATTTAATTAAATTCTTCAATTTTATTTTTCTTACTTTTTTACCATACTTATCGTATATATATATATATATATATATATATTCATATCAAAATTTAATAACTTACCTATGATTGGTCTTTATTTAATTGTATTTTGATTGGCCGATATAAATCATTGCTATGACAACTTATAAATAACAACATTCTTAAATTCTTTAATAATTGAATATTCGTTTGAAATAAATAATCAATATTATATATATATATATATATATATATATAATATATATATATATATATATATATATATATATATATATATCCTTATAATTTCTATAAAAAAATATAAAATTCTTGTTATACAAGTTTTATAAAATGTTTAATATTGCTTCTGTGATAAACTTTTCAATAAAAGCATTTAATAATGATTAAATTTGACAAATATAAATAATATATATTTTTATCCATCTCTTTCTTTACTCTCTATTATCTATCTATGTGTATATATATATATATATATATATATATATATATATATATATATCACACTTTATTTTTTGTTTTTAGAAGTCACATCCCTTGAAGTATATTGGCTTTTATGAAAATGCTAGTTCCATGGGACTTTTTCGTACCAGAATTTCGTGAGATTTAAGTTTTTTACTAAATAAGAAGATTCATAGTTCAATAGAAAGATTCACAGATCGAAAAGAATATATATATATATATTAATATAATTTTAATAATTTGAGTAATAATATTTTATGATTTCAATTTTTTTTTGATGTGTTTATTTATATTTGTGATCACTGTTGATATTGAAACGAAATGTATTCAAAAAATACTTCAATATTGTTGTAAATTTTATTATGTATTCATAGAAATAACAAAAATATGAAAAAGTCAAAAGAGAAATCAACAAACAGGTATTTGTGATATAGGTTAAATATATTGAAAATTGTAAAAGGAAGTAAGGATTCTTCGAATTTGAAGATTTCGGAAACGACTTTCATCCAGCAGTGGATTGGCAGAGGTGAAAAAAGGTATTTCTCTGATTTATTTTTAATTTATTAATATGATTATATTTTTGTAAAAAAATGCATCTCGACATCGTTTCGATTGGTCAGTACGAACTGTTGCTATGGTAACATACGACAACAGAATTTGAATAATTCTGTCAGTTTTGAATATTTTAGAATGGGATTTCTGATTACATTATTCATGTGGAACGATTTGAAACCAATTTAAATATCAAATAATTATTATTTTATGATATTTTACATTTTTTTATGTATATTACGAAACACAATTATGATTCAATATTAAAAGATTTGACGTAGATGTACAAAAAAACGAATATAGACTAATTTTGTTTTTTAATAGTTTCTTTGGTTCTATTTTTTTATGATTTATTAATTATTTTTGACTATATATATATATATATATATATATATATATATATATGTATGTATGTATGTATGGAATTGTCGATTAAAATTATTATTTAATTAATCAAATCTCGCTTCATAAAAATTCACGCATGAAGTATGAACATAAATATGTTCTGATGATATTTCAGGAATCAATTACTTGCAGAATGTATTTATGTGTGTATACAGCGTGTAATTGTCTTCAATAAATGTCCAAATATATGTATAACCTTGGCAATAGGTATTTAATATACGAAAATAGGTACTGTCAAGGTTTATGTGAAAAATAAATATTGTTGTTTATTATCTAAAACCGATATTTATAGCGATTATCGTTAGAAAACTATGATTAACGTATGTGTATGACCTATGACAGTTGATGAGTAATCAATTACGTGTGCTTCGATTATTCATATTTTAACTATGTATTTTTTTGATAGAGAAATCATTGTCCTAACATTATAAGATTTTATTAGTATTCAGTGTTATAGCCGATTTAAAATTCTTTATGACCGTGTCATCGTCTTTAGAGTACGGCATGAAATTTACATTTTGATTCAAAATAGAGGAACCCTTATTCTGAAAAAAAACTTATTGATATAATTGATTGTATAAACATTTATTAACTTTTTTTATTACTAAAATTGTCAACACTGATAGAATTAAAAATTAAGATCATTTATTATATAGACGAGATAATTTTTTATTTAAATTTATATACAATAAGTATGACTATTGTAATCATTTCGATGAAATACAAGACTAATTCACTGCAGATTTGTATAAATCATATTTTTATTATAGAATTTTATTAAATGTATGAATGTGTAAATTCAATTAATTCTCTATCATTGAAATAAACATTATTGATTTTACGTTATTAAATGATGAAAACATATTCTCTAATCGTTTTTGATAATTCAATAATAGTATAAAATTTAATAAAGTAAATAAACAGTTATTCTATGCTGTTAAAATTGTTTTTTAATCCATATCGTTTTTCATATTAAATTAGAGATGAAATTACATGACTATTATTGTAATTTCGATGAGATATAGAATTAATTAATTACATATTTATATAAACATTCTTTTTTATTATAGAATTTTATTAACTTATAATTTATGAATGTGAAAATTCCATTATTTTTTATCATTGTAGTAAATATTATTGATTTGTGTTATTTAAATAATTAAAATATATTTTCAAATAGTAAAGTAAATGAGTTATTTATGTTATTAAAATTATTGTTTTATAAAGCCATGTTGTTATTTCATTGTTGAAATTTTAATTATAGATAAATAACTAAATCATGGTATACGTATATAATTTTATATATATATATATATATATATATATATAATTATACACAAAAAAAGTCAAAATTTTTAAAAAAGCTCAAAATAATTATTGTGCTGTAATATTTTACTAAATTTTTTTATAATCATACACATATATGGAGATTTGTATCTCCATTTGAATAAAATACAACAATCAAAATGACCAGTATATTTTATTATAATTAACCTGTTTGATGCAGTGGTTGTACAGAGATGATATGGTAATTCGATGATGAGACTTGTGTCTCTTGTGCTATATTGAATGTGAGACCAGTGTCTCGTCTTACGACGAGAAACTGACTGATGATTCTCTGTTCGGTGGTCTTTTTATCCCGGTCAGTCGGTCATTTGACATTTCTGACGCCGATATGTGGTCCTTGAGTGTTGCAGACCTAGATGTCACACATGCGGCTCTATCGGGGATCGACCGATGTTGGCTTTGTGACATCCGGCTTGGGTTCTCCCTTGGTGATCAACCCTTCCTTAATAGCATTTTCCTGGAATCGGTGCCATAGGCATAGCTGCCATGTGCGTTTGCCGCGGGCATAGTCGCCACGGGCGGCCGGCCGATCCTGCCATCGATGCCGCCAGTGTGTGGTGTATGTGTGTGTGGGGGGGGGGGGTGCAAAGTGTATATGTATGGGGGGGGTGGGGGTACAAGGTGTATATGTGTGTGTGGGTTGGTGGTATGTGTTGGGATGTATGTATTTTTGCGGCGAGTATGTGTGGGGTAAGTATGTAGTGTGGGGTGTACGTGTGAATGGTGGGTATGTGTGAGGTGTGTGGTGGGATGTGTGTATGGAGGTGTATGTGTGTAGTATGAGGGGATATGTTTGTGGGGTATGTATATGGAGGGTTTATGTGAGGGTTCATGTGGATGTATGCATGTGTGTGGTGTGTGTATGATGTATTTATATGTATATGTACACATAACGAGAGAGACAGGGAAATAGAAATAAAACCCATAACTAAAACTTGACTGAACTATGTTATATTGCAGTATCTGTACTTTTTATATTCAGACATTAACTCTTTAACATTACTAACTACTAGATATCAAACATTATAAACACAAGTGAAAATGATTAATAACAATGAATTCACCTAGAGTGGGTAGGTAGAACACTCTTCAGCTATAATATTAGGATTTTTTTTCTCGTTACGAACGTCAAAAAACTTGGATTACATTTCAAACATTTCTATTCTACTCGTTTGTTTGTATATAAGTTTATAATTACTATAAATCGAAAATGTTCTTATTAACAATGAACAAACGTAGTCTATATTCGAATGCAAATGTAACCTAAATGATTGGAGATGTTTGTTGAGCTATAACTGTTAAGAATTCGACGTTTTATGCGTTTTTTATGACTTCGCATTTAATTTATTAGACCTAAATTTGAAAACAAGAGCAATTGGAATTTCATTGTCAAATTTATGACCAAAATTTGACATTTCTGTCAGTTTATCAACTATAACTCTATATGTATTTTAAATAGAGCAATGAAAATTTCATGAGAAGTATAATTCAAGAGCCCTTTTTTCTCATAGTACATCAACAATTTAAATCATAAATTAATAACACTATAAATAGTAGAAAATTAATAATTATTCAAGTTTCTCATTCATAACTCTGTCCAATATTAAAATAAGATAATGAAATTCATATAGAATAGAGAAAATAATGTGTTCTATAAGGAACAATAACAATAAAGCTATTATTATTAATAAATAAGGCATGAAAATAACAAAAAAAAAACACAATTTCAACAGTTTTTCAGATACATATATCTCTAAGTGTGATAAAAAAATAATTATAGACAACACAAAATAGATGACATTATATACTATATACAGATATCCAATTTGTTAGGTATTTAAAAGAAAACTATATTGAAAAAGCAATGGCAGAATTAGACATTTGTTAATTATTTGAACATAACTCAGCTTGTATTCTGGATAAGACAATGAAATTTTCAGGAACGGGACATCTTGAAGAGCTAATGAGAAAAGAACTATGAAATTAATATAGAAGACAAACAGCTATCAGTTCTACAATATCTAGTATAAATAAAACCATTATATTAATAAATGAGACATGAAAATAGCAAAAAACCATAAAAGTCAATAGTTTTTCAGATATATTTTTCTCTAAGTGCAATAAAAAAAATAATTATAAGCAGCACAAGGTAGATAACTACACATACTATAATCCCATATGCAAACTTGTTAGGTTTTTAAAAGAAAACAATATTGAAAAAGCAATACCAAAATTAGACATTTGTTGATTATTTGAACATAATTCAGCTAGTATTCTAGATAAGTCGATGAAATTTTCAGGAAAAGTACATCTTGAAGAGCACTCTTTCGTGATTTACTACAAATTGAAACAATTTGGAAAAATCTGAACATTTCTTTATTTTTTCATTTAGTGCATTGTGCAAAATTGCAATAATGAAAATTTTATAGAAGAAAAATAATAAAAGTATCTCCAACGTTCAATAGAAACAAAACTTATACATTACTGAAAATTGCACAGAATTTGCAAAATATCACATTAATTACTTTAGAAATGTAATGGTACTTAAACAACACGGTACTAACCTAACTTCATATTGGTCTATTGTTTTGTATCTAAAGTACATCTAAGTCTAGATTTTGGTACAAAAATATAAGTACTTACATTTTGATTTTTAAAATATAAATATATATCTACATATATATGTGTATATATGATTATATCTCCAATCAATCTAATATAGAAACAAGTCTATCTAAATTCAATTTGAAACATCATATTTTAAAATATCACCGTGACTGTTTTCAGCAAAGATAACTAGATTTTTATATTTATCAAGAAGATATTCCGGCACAATGAAATGCTTCCTGGATTCCTTGATCTCCCACCACTCGAACACAAGTCCGGTTGACTCGTCACGTATTTCAACAACTTTTATGTCGCTGTCTGAAACAATTTCATGATTCTCTGGCACGTACATTATACGGTTATTATCCTCCTTGGACGACTCATTGAACCATCTGGAATTACCATACACGAATTGACAATGTATTTGCATGAACTACTGTGCTATTACTACTTTTTTTATAAAATTTAGATTAAAAAATGGAAAATATAATGTATTAAGAAAATTCTAATAAATTTTAGAAATAATTAAAGAATGTATTTGAGGTATAATTTCTGATAACAATAATTGAAAATTGAAAGTTATAAGGTACTTTTCAAAATAATAAAAGAAATTATAAACCCAAGCTTTAAAAAGTTACCTTCACTCCCCAAAGACCATTTGAATTAAATATATTAGCACAAATGAATTTCTAACCCCGACACCACAATAGTTTTAAAGTGTTCATTAATCACTTGTTGTTTATTTTATTTATAAATATATCGGCTGATGTATTTCCATGGCGATGCCATTATCGTTAGAGCCTTTCTGTTAAAATCTAGACTAATTGTTTAGACTTTTTTTAAATATATATTAATTTGTGTTTTTGTGTCTTTATTCAATCCATCTCTAACTGGAGGTTGACTGTTTCTTTTTATTTCGTCAAAGGTCAATAATTCTAATATGTGTTTATATTCTTCATTTGTGAGATTTGACATGTTTATTTGGATAGGTTTTATTTATGGTTTTTTATAACATGATTCTTGTCACAGTGTTTAACATTTCTTAAAGATTTATGACATATGTTTGAGATGAATTGAATATTGTTTGCATGCGCGTTAGTGCTGTGATTTTTAATAAACTATGTTAATATATAAGTTATGTATACTGAGCTAGTGTCCACGTATTAACCCCGGCGGACCTGTATCCGGTTTAACTATAAATCACATATTTGACCTCTACCCTTATTAAAAAACTACCATTCGAAACCTGCGATCATTAAGAATATCCTTTATCAATTATTAATATATTTTTATGAAACAATGGAATATGGTAAACCAGTCCTTCCGGGTGTATTGACAAAATTTGGTACATAAACTCTGTAATTGTTCATTGTATCATTCAGTGTGACATACTTATAATATATAAGTATGAATTGTTGTAACTTTGTTTAGGAAACAATAAAAATTGTATTACTCGTTTTCGTTGTTATTTTATTTTTGTAAGTTTAAATCACCAAACTTAACTTATATATATATATATATATATATATATATATATATATATATATATATATATAATAATTATTTTTATACATACAAAAAATATATATAATTTTTTTTATATATACAGTATAGATTATGGAAAATCTTTGATTCAATAATAATGAAAAATTTGAAAGAAAATTTTGAATACAGAAAAAATGTCAATGATCAATTTTCTCTATATTAAAAAAAATATGGCAATCGACAACATTGATAATAATGAAACATCAAATTCCAAAAATAATTAAAAACCATATTTACCGGTGATAGAACAAAACGAGCGCACAGTTCCTCGTAAGGAACGTCCGATCGTTCTTCAGTCTCGCACAGTCTTCCATGTTACTGAAATCTCGCAGCTGAGTGACACGACAGCATTTCTTTGTGTTATCTTCAGTTGTATCGGCCATCTTATTTAATGTTTTCCTTTCGCTGTTCTCGACGGTTAATGTCACATCGATGTTACGTTGAAAATCAACAGTCGTATGCTGTATCAATACAGGTCTGACCTTGCTCGAATCGCTCTGGCATCTCGACACAAAGAATAAATCGATGTGATCGAACCCACGGTCCATTATACCAGTCACCGTGTGACCGAGATCGAATGTGTGGCCCAACTCGTGACACACTGAACCCAACGTTGTCGAGAAACACGCGCCGTACGTACCTCTAAAATTGAAATTATCATTTATACTTAACTAGTAAATGAACCGACTTTTTTTTTAAAAAAAAAGAAAGAAATGTACAGATGTGTATTTTTATGAAATTAAAACTAAAATTATAAATAACACATTTTTTAAGTGGAATTAAAAAGTGCAATAGAAAAATATAGAATAAATTTACTAGTATAGCTTAAAAAATTATTAAATCCGAGATAAATTACTCTCAAAAACAAAAGTAACAAAAATCTCTTAAAGTAATTGTTAATAAAACAACAACACAATCTGTTGAACATTTATAAATATATATATATATATATATATATATATATATATATATATATATATATATATATATTAGGTTGGCAAGTATCTCCCTTCCGCTTTTTTTTTTTTTTTGTACATAGCTGCGAAATTCAAAAGACCAGAAGGCGGAAGGGAGATATTTGCCAACCTAATATATATAATTATAAATGTCTTAATCCAATATAACAGGTCACGTTGCAAATGACCAGTAGTCAAAGAGAATACCATATGCTGAATGCAAGAGCTTATTAATAATGTTTCATAACAATACACTTATATAAGAGTGGCTTGAGCTTGAATGTGAGGAAATATATTTACAAAATCACTAGACTGGAGATCAAACCGAATTTGACGATCTAGTAATCTAGCAAACAAAATTTTTCAGCATATTAAAATTCATATCACTTCCATTCCAGTGTTTATTAACCCATATCGGTCGTACGTCACCTCTGACTTGACATTACAACTTTGCTCTATCAGTCGTATGTCACGTGCGAGGTGACAAGACTGAACAAGTAACAACGTCCTCATTGCTGAATGTACACACTGTATGTTTTTACAATTTAATTCTTACTCGATAGAAGACAACACGTTCTGTCATATTTCAGCAATTATTTTACTTGTGTTATAATATTTTATTTCTCCAAAAATGAATAAAGAAAACTATAGCAATATAGAAAGTAACAGTGATAGTTGTAGTGAAATGTGTGAAAATTTTGAATATTCGGCAAGTGATTTTAATTGTTGTGCTGAAGCTGCATATCTTGCAACCTCATTCCCAAGGGAAGCATAATGACTGCATTGTATGTTCCAATCGGAAGTTACCTGGAGGAAGAAAGACGACTATATACTTCTGCGAAACTTGTAACAGAAAACCATTCTTTCATGTAGGAAAATGTTTCCAAAAATACCACACATTGAAAAAATATAAATAACATTTAAGCTTGAAGATTACACGTTTAATAAAATGAAAATATTTAAAGTGTAAATATAAATATTTTTATGCACAAAACTATTTTTTTATATCAAGTAACCTTAGTTACTCTTCTCTTACAATAAGTACTCAACTATATCTCCGACCTAGCGGAAAGTTAAGTACAAAATGCTAACGTCCGATAAGGGTTAATACTCGATATTAAATAACTGTCATCTGATAAACTTTTTGTAAACACACAGAAGTCATTGTTTCCAACAAAGTAACGGGGTATCAGTGATAAAACGCCTGCAGTTCAGAAACACCTAATTATTTTATTTGATAAGATGGATGCAATATGTCTCAGACTTAACTTATTACGATTAGATTCTAACCTATAGCAGCTATCATCCATAAGTTTCGTTTTGTCCACTTTCGTCGAGTCCAAAAACTTCCGTTCAATATCGTCGACATTATTTGGCCACGTGTGTAAACACGCCGTACCAAATAGCGCTAGTCCACCTCCTCCCAGCGCGACGTACGCTTCCGTCAACGAAATAACATCCTCGTGGGTTTTAACCTTATCCGCATCGTACTTGTCCCCGTTATATTTCGTACAGGAGAGAAACGCCAAAAACTTATTTTCGCTCTTGCCGAGTTCGGAATCGATCAGTTCAGTACCGAAATATTTCCACAATTCGTACTCGTTCATCGATCTAGCGGTCTTCGTGTCCAATTTGCTATAAAACGTCCGACACTTCGGCACGTGCTCGTCAAATTCGAACTCGAATTGGAACGTTTTACGACCTAGACCACTCTCGAACAGCTTTTCGGCGAACAGCGTCTGGATCAATCGCGCGCCGATCGAAATTCGACACAGGGCGCTGTCGACGCCGTTTCGTTCGTCGGACGGTGCTTGAAAAGTGCCATCGTGGTCACTGCAGATGATATAAAGAGGAACTACTCGAAATCGTGTCCGTTTCGGTTTATAGTTCAGGACGAGACTGTACGTCGCTTTGCAGTACTGGATCTTCAAACAGTTTTCTCCCGGTTTCAGTTCGACGATCGATTTAAATAGGCCGTCGTGTGAAACGACCTGAGACTTGACGATCGAGTCCTTCTCGTATTCGATCTGTATCTTGTCCTCGGTACATGTTTTCGAATAAACGTAACCTTTTATTAAAAATAACGAATACGTCACAGTGTCGAAATTATTAACGTTTGTTATTTTTATTTCGTGATCGACGGACGTGACGTTACAGTTGTTCACCTAGAGAAATCCAACATGGGCATTTAAAAGTGTTCTTCAGTAGTACAAGATAATAGAATTTATATCAATATAAGAATAATAAATGATAGTAAGCAAGTAAATATGTAAAAGCAGCCTATATAAAACAGCATAGAAATAAAAACAAAATTCTACAATTTAATGTGTAAACAGGCAGGAGAACAAAAGTGACTGACAGAACAAACAAAACAAATACAATGAACATAACAAAAAAGAAAATAATAGGTGCAACAAAGAGCATTAGGAAATGGAGATCGAAAAATAAAATGGAACTAAGAAACTTCATCAAAGATGGAAAAATGAAATTGTGAAGTAGAGGCGAAAATTGGAAGAGATTGACAGAAGAAGGGGAAAACTGGAAATCTCTTGTGAAAACATTGAAAAACTAGGTGTTTACCTAGCAGTGAGATGGTATAAGTTTTGATGATCACGATCATAATCCATCCTTCTCAATCCACTGCTGAATAAAGACCTCTCCCAAAATCTTCCACTTTGACCAATCCGATGAATTCTTGTTCCAGTATAATGATATTTATATAAGAATCATCTAAATTCCTATTTCACTACTTTAAGATATAAACAGGATTCTAAGAAAAGGTATTACAATATTATTTGAATATAGAGAAAACTTTGAAAATATTTCTGGTCAAAGTAAAGGTGTACTCAATACACAAGCGGAATCGATGCAATGAGTCAAAACTTCTTAAAAGTTTTGGGAAAGACCTCCATCTAGCAATGGATAAAAATGGCCGATAAAGATAAAAGAATATTCCAATTAATACTTTATAAAGTAATGTTTAATGAATTGAGAAAAATAATTATTTATTTAAACTTAGATTTGAGGAACACAAAGAAAGGCAATTACAGCTAAAATTGACAATTACAAATTTAAATATCAGTAGAAAGATATTGAATTCACTTGCTTGTTATCGAAGTGGGGAAGATAAGATAAAAGGAATATAACTTATTTGTTCAGATTTTTTCATATCAAAGATAATTTCAAAAAAAAAACACTGATACAAGATTTTTACAAGCAAAATAATATAATACGCTTATTAATACATATAATAACATTTTTTCAATATGACTTCTTAGGTGACTTTTTTAATGATCATCATTTATATTGATAGAAATACATTATCAAGAAATGTCAGTAAATTTATGTAACAATTGAGGTGATATGGAATTATTACTAATCCGTGAACAGATATCAAAATTGTAAATAGGGACTATTCTATGATCAACAAATAAAATGTTAATGATTTTATTTAAAGATAACTCATGTTTCTTTTGACAATATTCAACAGTTAAGCCAAGCAGTCCGACGTGGGATATTTTTGTATTACATGATTTTAATTATTAGGTCATGTCATATGAAATGTCGGATTATTATATCGGAATAATATAAAAATCCGACATTTCATATTACATAACCTAATATATTAGTACTAGAGAGAAGTATATATTATTAACTTATAAAATGAAAAAACTAAAGTACAAAATTACTCCACGTCGGATGCTTTGAAGGTTAATAAATATGGTTCAAATATGATGGACCGGTTGGACAATTATTTTTCTTAAAAAAATAGAAATAAAAATTAAGTGAAAATACATAATAATCACATAGTACTTCAGTTTGATAAATATTTCACAAAACAATTTCCAAAAATCCAACTCAACTCTCAAAATAAATAATAGAAACAAAATTCTATTTGATCAAAAAAAAGAGAGTACTACACGACATGTGGTGCAATACAGCAGTTACCTATTATCTATCTCTATTATAAAACTGCCGATATAATTATTTACATAAATTAAAAAAGGGTTTTTCTATCTCGCATAAAAATTATATGTAAAAAAAGAACATGCATATGGTCTAAAAATAAATATACATATGTCGTAAACGCTTACCATTTTCGTGCATGTGTGCTGTCTGTCACAGTGACATTTCTATGCGGACGAAGTTAACGCAGAATAAAATCGTGTTTACCAACCGAACATTCGACTCGGCGATTGATTTTCTACGAAATAAATTCTTCTATTACAAAAACATTCGTTTGGGTCATAAATTAATTTGTAATATTTGATAGGAAATGTTTATCGTACTTACATGAATATTTAAAGAAATAATTACATTTTGTAACAACGATGGATTGTTGTCATTTTAAGATAAACGGACGTACAGAATTAAATTACAAGGGACTCCGTAAAAATACACCAGTCTTCAATTATATATACACATGCTCGAAAATGTCTGCATACACTTATCAATACGGATATATTTCTCAATAAAACAACCTTATTAATGTAAATTTGAAAACAAACATATTTTTTAATAATTCTTTAAAGTACTAATTCTTTATAGGTGGCAATTCAAAACATTTTAAATTTATAACAAATTAAATAAAAAATAAAACACACAAAAATTCATACAAATTGAGCAGAAAATGTCTGTGTACACATTTTATTAAATGGTAAATCAATGATTTTTTTGCAATATTTGCACATATTGTTGTTTTAAAATTATCACAGTTTCATGTCCCAGTTCGTATGTTGCAATCGAAACATTAAAATATTATTTTTAGTAGCTAATAGTAAAGTTTTTTACAAAAAATAAATAAAATGGAATTCAAAAAAAGGAAATTTCTGTTAGTGAGTGTAAAATTATTTTAAAGTTAGAAAAAGAAGGAAAAAGTATTCGTGAAATAGGAATGGGTGTTGGAAGACAACATTCTTTCATTCAAAAGGTAGTAATCAATTTTAAATCCACTTCGAAATCACTTTCTGGCCGATCTTCAAACTTAACATTTAGATAAAGGCGTAATATTGTAGCTTCAATGAAAGAAAATCCCCGAATAACTGTACCCTAAATTGCAAAAGATATTAAAGTACTCTTTAAAAAACAAATCTGTGCTTTATTGTGCGAAAAATAATAAAAAAAGGGTGGGTATCATGAACGTGTTGCGCGTAAGAAATCATTTATTTCACGTATCAATAGGTAAAAACGGATTGCATATGCAAATGAACACATTCATTAACTAATCCAGTTTTGGGAAAACATGTTTTCTCAAAACTCGGTCTGTAAAACTCGGTGGTGGTAGAGTAATGGTATAGGGGTGTATAACAAGTAAGGGCGTTGGATAAATGGAGTTTTTAGAATCCACGGTGGATAAATATGCTTACTTAAATATTTTAAAACGAAATATAAAGCAAAGTGCTAAAAAATGAAGTATAGGTCCCGATTATAATTTTTTGTATGACAATGATTCGAAGCATAAGCAGGAGTTGTTAAGCTATTAGACATTATCTAACGTTCTAAAACAGTTGCATGCACCTCTCCAATCTCTAGACCTAACTCCTATAGAACATATGTGGCATTTTCTCGAACGTAAATTCGCCAACATGGCATAATTGCAAAGGAAATGTTGAAGAAAGTTATAGAAAGAGTGAAATAAGATTAATGTTAAAGAAACTACAAAAAGTGGACCATTCCATGCAAAAACGATTATAGGAGGTTCTTAAAAAAAGAAGCTATCTAACCAGTTACTAATTCATTTGAAAAGTTTATTTCACTTATATTATTTTCAATTTTCATTTTTTGTACTCAGACATTTTCTGCTCAGTTTGTATGAATTTGTGTGTTTTATTTTTTAGTTTATTTATTATAAATTTAAAATGTTTTGAATTGTCATGTATAAATATTTAATAGTTTATAGAATTAATAAAAAATATATTTGTTTTCAAATTTATATTAATATGTTTCTTTTATTAAGAAATATATCCATATTGATAAGTGTATGCAGACATTTTCGAGCATGTATATATATATATATATATATATATATATATATATATATATATATATATAAGGTAATGTAATATGAAGTATGACATTTCTCTTTGATTTCCAATTGAAAAATCAGACATTTCATATCACACGATAATATATATGGTCATCCAAATGTAACGCTTAGATTTGTGTTTTGTTAAAAAAAAACTATACACATGTTTCTTTTTAATAAAACGTAAATCTGGGCATCACATTTGGATGACCCTATACACACATACATATAAATATATATATATATATATATATATATATATATATATATATATATATATACATATACATATCACATCTAGAAATAACAATAAGTATCGATAATTATAACAAAAATACATACAAACACCTAACAATTAATACAGATATTTAAATTCTCTTTTATATGTAAATAATTAATATCCCAAGTATATTTTACCGACCACCAATAATTCTTCATTATAAAAAATGCAGTTTGTTGTTAAATCATCCGTTAAATCCGGTTTATTAACACTTTGAGTGCCGGGGAAACTTTATACTATTTGTCCACGATGCCGGAATGATTTTTTGTTAAACGATATTATTGTAAAATATGAAATAAAAATATTAAATTAAATTATATTGTTATACATTTACCTTATTGGCGGTCATCAGTGGCCTCTATGTTATGTAATACGCTCAGCCGATGAGATGGTTTCGTAAGATTTGTAAAAAGATCACAATTACAAAAAAACCTACCAAAAAAAAGTGATAACATCGGGCCTTTCCACACTAGTCAGCATGCATACAGTATTCACGTCCATTACCGCTCGTCTCACACCCTCTTATCGCCAAACTCCCCCACCTAAAAAAATTAGTTTTTGGGTAAGAGTGTATGAGATGAGTGGTAATGGGCCGTGAATACTGTATACATGTTGACTAGTGTGGAAAAGCCCATCTGTGAATATTGTAGTAATATACCCCATCTCAGTTTCAACATGATATATCGCAATATGTAACACGTATTTTATTAAAAAAATGAAATTGTTTAGATACTCTATAATTGTTATTTTACACCAGGTCCGTACAACCTGCGGCCCCTCTGACATTTTTGTGCGGCCAGCGGCAGAGAATTGAATATTAAAGAAAAAAAGAAAATTGAGAAAATTTATTTAATGTATCTAATTTATTTATATCAAAAAAATGTAACAACACATCTCTCTCATTAAGCTACACATAAAATACAGTTTCTTACCCCACTCATCTAGGGAACACCATATCTGATACCCTTAATAGAAAGTAGTACGACCCATTAAAATTTCACAAAACTTGTAATTGATTTTTTCGCTTAAAATGTTGCACGGGCCTGTTTTACACCATTATTACAACATTAACAATATTGAAAATTTCATAAATATTACTATTCATTCAATTCGAGTATTTTTTTACTAATACTGATATCGCTGATCACCGATGTGCCACTAGTAGGTCAAGTGCCGGTCACCGATGACCCCCACAGTACTAATTCACGAAACGTATACTACACAAGATTACATTAAATTGAAAAAAGCAATGACACAAACAGGATTTGTTTAAGTGTCGACTACAGGTAAAATAAATACGCACGCATGTAGTAATATATTTACATATTTTTTATTATATACATTGAATATGGTTTATATGTACAAATATTTAAGTGTTTTTATTATATATTTATATATTAAGGTAAAGTTAGGCACTGGAGATGTGTCACTAAATTCATACACTCAAGAATCGCTTATTCGAAATGAATTTTTCGATCAATAATACTTCTAGACGGAAATCATAATACGAGCGAACGATCCGAATTGATCCAATGACTTGATGAGGAATTAATTACTTGATTAATAATAATTAATTCACATTTAACGATTTGTCCAGGTGTTTGAGACGCGTGGACGAATCGAATCACCGCACCATTTTGTCAAAAAGGACCGAATTTGTTCAAATACTGACTTGCAAAGAACATACACATTTTTTTATTTGGAAAATGAAAATCGTCCGGAGAATTTCATATCATTAACCATGTAATTACAATTTATCTCTTAATAAAATTATGTATTTTTGATAAAAGTTTGTATCAACAAAATAAACAAAAAAAAAAAATCAACGATGCCTTGGTGAAAAAACGACAATCGTTAAACTAAATGTCATGTAACTGATTTTCAAAATAAATATCTATTTTTTTTAAAAAAAAAAAGTTAAAAATAAAGACTGTTTCGACATTTTCAACCCAACTGCCGTATAATCTCCTAATCAATCTCATTATATACTTTTGATTTTCAAATAAATCTGTATTAACGCATCAAAATAATCAACTCAACAATCGTCGGATGTAATTAAATATCATTTAGCCAATTTTACGACAATTAAAGTAGGAGATAACAACTGCTCTTCTGTCAACAATTTGTATCGATTGCAACATCGGTCAATTAAATAAAAAAATCGGTCATAACGTTAATTAAACCTAGTTCTTTCTATACATCTCCTAACTGAAAATTCCAACACTAATAAGCAATTCTTGTCGATAATGTGACTAGGGTTACAACATACATAATAATTAGTAACAGTTTTAAATTGGCATACATTATAGAACTTTTAATAACAGTTTTTTTTTCTCTTAATATATTTTCTATATTTAATATAACTGAGTAACTCTTGTAAATATTTGTTTAGCAGAGATTTCCGTTACGTTGCGGTCACTTTCTTTGCACAAATTCGAACGAAATCATCTGATCAATTTATACTTTAATCGAATGATTAAATGATATGAATAATCATGTAAACGATTCTATAAAACAGTATCGAACGTTTAATTATAAAGGAAGACAACGAGAGCCAATCGATCGAATCTCGAACAAAAGTGCCGCACGTAATGGATCTCTCACTCACAAGTGTACTACCTCGAATGATTATTATTAATAATTTTTTTCGATTATATTCAGAGAAACTATTGATGCAACAATTTCGTACTAAACTTGAACACAAGAGAAAACTTGTCAAATGTCTCGAACTTTAAATATCTATTTTATCATATTTTTATTTTATTTTTTTGTGATTTTTCACTTAACCAACTGTAAAGATTAATAATTAAAAACGTTTATAATATGAAATGATATCCCGATAAGTCGTACATTATCGGTCAGTTATGAAAATATAATTATATTAACATTTATTGTCTAAGAAATATAACCTGTAAATATGAACTAAATTAATTTAACTACTGCATAATGATTTCATCTCTTCTGAAACACTAAAATTCTATAGAAAATGTAACAATTGTAAGAACGTTATTTCTCTCGTTTGAAATATCCATCGTGCTGAAATAATGTATGAATAGAAGAGTGAGGTTATGTTCAACTGATTCGTAATTGTACATCCGTTTCAGTTTGAATGATCTATCAGAGATAGAAAATGTTCTAAAATATATATTTAAAAAATCGTGATTAAAGACGCGTATATTTCAATTTGAACAAATACCATAACCTTATATTTCCTCTTCCGGGCAAAAAAAAACAAAAAAAAAAAACATTCAACACAAAAAACATATCGCTTATTTATTAACGTATTTATATAAATAATAAAAATAATGTACTAACTAATAACATACAATATAGAAAGAAAATTATAATATTAGTGACTATATAATGAAAATGTCCCGACGATGACTAAATTTGCAAAAAAAAAAAAAAATAATAATAATACTTAAAACAAAATTTACATATAATAATTATATCTTATTGCTGCTTGCGCTTTTTTTTAATACTTCAATATAAAGAAAAACAACACAATTTCGCACGACATTGACAGTAGTAATTAAATTAATAACACGGAACACTTTTTCTTTGAGGGGAAAAACAGTCCGTTCCGTTTTTGTGCAAAACCCCGCGAAAATTCAAATCCTACGCATTTGTAAACGTTCACAGTCTTTCAGTCATTCAGCCTTTTGCATGTTAATCAACAACAAAAAATAATAATTAAGAAAGCGTCGAATAGCGTGTGTTCTCTTTCTGTCTAATGGCAAAGTTGGCTACGAGTAAGAGATAGACATACACACTAATCTGACACACTTGTTTTCTGTCAAGATATACATGCAGAATACTTGTATACATTTTGTTTGTTTGTTTGTTTTTTTTAAATGTCAACAAAAATGTTATTAATTACATACATTATTTATAAATAATATCAAACTTAAAAATAGTCTTATATAAATGTAATTATCTATTTATTTTCGTTATTATCGTCTTGAACGAGTATAGAAATAAATTATAAACTATTAAGTCAACTTCACCATTAGATATAACTAATTCAATAACCTCTCTCAAGACTTTTTTTCTATATGTATAAATATATTTAAAGCAATACATGTTTAAGTAGTCATAAAAATTAATATATTTATTCATTCGCAGAAGCACTTGAACATACATAAATATAAATCCGTCACATAGAACTTCACAAACAATCCAAAATAAAGGCATTCATTGTCGTTATAGCCTTTTTTTAAAAGAGATTTAATCAATTCTATGATTCAACATAAATTAATCGATCATCTTAACACCTCACTATTATCTAAAAATGTTCAATGATCGCTTATTGTTCACTTTATTTTCTGATGCACATTTCAATGTTCGTGTCGTCATTGTTCGACTGTAACCTACTAATAATTCTTAGTTATCTTAGTCAAGATTTTTGCTTTTTTATGTTTTGCAAAGATATTTTATCGTTCCAAATCATATACTGAATTTTGTCAATGTTTTCTATACATTTTTGAATTTAAAGAATAAGTTTGGAGCTCTAATTAAATCAATTTACTATTTAGATTATCGATTTTTAATCGAAGTCATTTGTGTGAAATTTAAATTTAATATATTTTTAATTTCAATCACATTGAAATGAAAATAACTAATAATAAGTAGACACATAAGTTAATAATCTACATTATATAAAGATAAAGCTCTGACGATGACGGTACAGTCTTAAAAACGCATACCAACGAATAAAATGAACAAAAAAAAAAAATGATTACTGAATCATTCTACAACACCTTATGGTGTTGAAACATGTGACTGATTCAGGTTAAGTGAATTAAAGTATCAAAACAAACAGTGTTAGATCCTGTGATACTTCTTCGTATCCGAAATGATTGTTTGGATGATAATTACATATTGAATTATCGAACATTTACTTATTTCTAAATGCTTCTGTAAATATCCATTCTCGCTCATCATTTTACACAACATACACACAGCCACATTGACACATATACTACTACATAAAAGTACCTCGTTGAAGTAAAACCCGTGTACTGTGAAATTAAAAGGAAAGCTTAAATACAACTGGCGCAAAAGTAACCGCAAATGAATCGTATCAAATCGATGTAATTAACGAGTACAGGACGACAAAATAATGCTAAAATGTCTGCAGGCAGTTCTATTTCCAATTGAAATTCTAAACTAGCTCGTTCGCTCCATTCAACCGCTCTAAAAGGTGTCCAAATTTGAGGTTAGGAAGTAAGTTGGCTATTATTCGATGAAATGTCAAATATTGAACTGTCATTATTTAACATTTTAAAAACTTGGGAAATTTTTACATTGTACTGGTTAACTGGCAACAAGGAAAAAAGCAGAAAATGCTGATTTTTTTTAAACAAAATCATCTTCAGTGATGAATCGCATTCTCCATTAAATGGTTATGTAAGTAAAAAAATGTCGTATATCGAGAAGTGAAAATCCAAAATCCATTGTTGAACAACAATTACATCCTCAAAAAGTCATTGTTTGGTGTGGTTTATGGGTTGGAGGCAACATTGATCCAAACTTCTTTGAAAATGAGGAAAGTGTTCATGTTACAATTAATTCTGAGTATTACCAAAGCATAATAAGATTTTTTGTGGCCGAAAATTGAAGATATTGATATCATTGACATGTGGTTTTAACAGGATGATACTACAAGCCATATAATTTGTACGGCAATCGATTTACTCACAACCAAATTCAATGGACGTTTAATTTCTCACAATGATGATGTTAATTGGCCGCTTAGATTTTGTGATTTAACACCGTTAGAATTCTTCTTATCCGGTTATTTGAAAGATAAGATTTATGCCAACAAACCAGCAACGATTCAAGAACTAGAGGATGAAATTCGTGCAGCTATAAGCTGAAATACAGCCTTATTTATTGTAAGGTGTGCTTCAAAATTTCATCAAAAGAATGGACGTTTGTCGACGTGGTAGAGGAGGCCATTTGGCTGACATTGTATTCCATTCATAATTCCCATGTTTTTACTTTACATTGAAATCATTAAACATTGATTTTTCTTTCAAAAACTGTTTTTATTGATAAATTACTTCCTAACCTCAAATTTGGACATCTTACATTATTCCTTAAAAGTGCCTTCCACATTTACATTTCTATTGTAGCTCAAATGTGTACAATCTAGTATATCAATTTGCACTAGCAGTTCGTTTGTATGTAAATAAATAATTTAATACTCGGTCATTAATAGACTGGTCAAATAAGATTTTTATACAAAATATCCTCAGATTTATTTTTACTACGGGTAATAATGCATTTTTTATCGGCGAATGTAGGCGTTCCTAACAACGATCAGTAGAATTTGTTAGACTACAGATCCTTTGAATTCTGTACTCGACACGTTATTTTCACAGTCACTCATATGATTGGACCTACATTTCTACGAAAGGATATTTAAGACGATTTTCTACTTTAAATGATCAATAGAATCGATTTTTCGTTATGTTTTCCAGAAGTTTATAATTTTAAGAATATGCTCTTACGAATTTAAGTTTTAATTCGAAAAATTGCTGAGATACAACCAGAATCGAATTTAGATGACGAGAAAGCCCTAGACTATTCCACTTGTGAGATCCCTGAGTCCCTTCCAATCGAAGAAGATGGAAGAGGGTATGAAAGGTCTATGAGGTCCTAGGTTTCAGCCTATCGAGACTGTAGGTAAATCCGGTACTGAATATAACTGTGTGCAATTGAAAATTAGTGCAAGTAAAAACTTCCATACGTTTTCCCTCAGAATTACATTTTTCGAACTTGTGTGCTATATAATATTTAAAAAATTGATTGTTATTTTTCGAATTTTAGCACAGAGTCTAAATAATATCGTTTCAGTTTAAAAATCTGGAAAGTGTCGTATCTAAAACGGATGTAATTTTTAAATATCGCCATTTTGTTGTCATATTTAATTATTAATATCTGGTACCGATGATAACCACACTTGGGCAGATTAGAAAAGTATTTCGGTTTTTAAAATTTCGGTTCAAGGTCACTGATTACATGGATTTTTTTTTATACATACTATTTTTCGAACTGGTATCTCATATGCCCACTCATAAAGTGATTTTGTTGCACGATAACGCTAAACCAGCGAAAGAAATGTTAAAAGCACTTGTCTGAGAAATCTTACTCCATCCACCTTATTCACCAGATGTTGCTCATTCTGATTTTCATTTGTTTCGGTCGATGGCACACTCACTTTCAAAGCAGCCTTTTGAAGACATTAAAAATTGGCTTAATGGATGGTTCGCAAAAAAAAAATTATTTTTTTTGATGGATTCATAAGATACTAAAAAATATATATGGGAAAATATTGTAGTTAACGATGGAAATTATATTGAATAACAAATTCTTAATAATTTTTCCAAAATAAATGCGTTTTCATTTACGTAAAAACGGCGGAATCATATTTGTACACGATACTTGAGTATCGATTTATTACCTGAAGAAGACACATGCTGTCGAAACTGGTTATAGCATGATACAACAAAGAATGACTAGAAGATCTCAATACTAGAATTGTTAAGTAATAGAATAAAATGTGTATACCACAAATCCAAAACTAAACATTGTTTAACACGTTCAACCAGGCACATATTTCTTTAAGTTTAATCATAAATAAGTGAGAAAAATAATAATAGGTACGATCAAAAGAAATGAACTTGTATTTGTTGGTAAAATTCATTGCGAACCACGCCGGTGTGAACGTATTAAGAACGATCAATCGCAGTACCTTCGACTTATTTCCTCAATTCGTTTACATATCCTTTTTAACAAACGTAGATTCGACCAACACACACATACGAGTGACTATAAAAACCAGCGTGCACGAAAGAACAAACAACCGCTTTTGTGTACCAGAGTATCGTCGGAAAGAATCAGTGCGGATGTTTACTTACGAATATTAAATAACAAACGCGGATTTATAACTTCGGCATCAGTCTTTTTTTCGTTCGAATGCATGACGATGTATGCGAGAGAGAAAACGCGCGACGGCCGATTCCAGGCACGGGCTCGGCGACTGTCACCGCTTGTATCAAATATTGTATGTACAACCACAGCCAAAAAGACTAACGTTTCGCTACAGTATTGCAAATGTACAAAATAACCAAATAAAGACTAAGAGTAATAATTATCGATTATAGACGTTCTTCGGGTCGGTCCTATGCGAGACTGGTAACGAAATGTTTCAAACTTTTCGTCTGTCGGATTATTTAAAATCCTAAACATTTTTTTTAAATATTTCAAATTCTGGCAAAAGTTTTAAAGACTTAAAAATAATCGTCGTTGAAAGGGTATTCTACTATAAAAAAAATCGATTTTTTTTCTGTATTTTCTAAAAGTGTGAAGTTTCAAGAATATATTTTTAAAAATTTGCGTTATAATTAAAAAAAAAAAATAGCTGAGATACACAGCCATTAACTTTGAATAAATTTTCTTCGAAACTCTATTTTCCAAACTAGTGACCATAATGTCTAGAACCGATCATTTGATCGACTTGACTAGGAAAAAAGGCTTAAGTAAATGTCTAACTATCGTCAATAACAGAATGAATCCAAAATATTTTTTTGTAATTCAAAAAAATACAGTCTAATATCAAAATAAATTTTAACAAACATGAATTATCCCCCACCTCACCACCCACAGTATGTTATAAATTTTAACACAAATGAATTATCAGCCCCAACACCACAACATATTACACTTTATAGCATATTGTGGTGTTGGGGTTGATAATTTGTGTTAAAGTGAATTTGCCAGTTTCAAAACAAACTTGTTTATAAAATGTTCAATAATCACTTATTATTCATTTTGTTGTTTACAACAATAGGCTAATGCGCATTTCGATGGCAATGCCATCGTCGTCAAAGCCTCTTTATTGCATTATGGTGTTGGAAGTGATAATTCATTTCTGTTCAAGCGAATTTGCCAATTTCAAAACAAAACAATATCAAAAATATCGCCATTTTGTTAATGTCCATATTCAATTATTAAATCTGCTATAGACGATAACCACACTCTTACAGATTAAGAAAATACTTCAGTTCAATTTTTCAATTTCATGTAAGTAGGATAGAATAACTGGATTTATGGTCACTGAGTTTTTGCACATGCTGCATGCTACTTTGTATTACTTATAAAATACAAAGTTCTTTATTGAAAGAAAACATAATATCTTAACACTAGACATACCAACCGATCAAAATTACCGGTTTCACAATTGCGCTAAGGAAAATGAAAAATAAAGTAAGGGAGTTACCATTAATACTATTTATCATATCATGTAATTACAATATTTGAGTGAAAAATATATTTTCTTATTATTAGAAACTCTTTTTATTACTGTTTGCACTGATTGATTAAAAATTATAATTTTTTCGGTTAAATACCAACCGGTCATTTTGATCAGTTGGTAGAGATAGGTTTATATCAACTCTTGGTATATCTAGTGTTAAGACATTAATTAATATAAGTTTTTTTTTTTTAAAAAAAGAATTCTAAAATAACCTCAAAATCGACTTTTATAGTAGAACACCCCTTTAACTTAATAAACGTTACATTTTATTGAGCTTATGAAATAATTGCTGAACTGAAATTTGTATTATGCAAGTAAAAAAGTGAAATTCAACCAACAAAAATATTATTGATCCCATATTGATTTCAAATTATTTCAAACAGAATTCAACAAAGCTATTTACTTCGAAAACATTTCGACTCTGTACCAAAATTAGTATAAAACATATCAACTTCGAACAGAACGAATCAATCACAGCCTCTACACGAACCGAGCACTTCAACAGCTGATGCTGTCGGATCGAACGAACGTCTCTTACGATTCCGCGACATGCGACAAAGCGGGCAGCGTCGGCGGCGGCTACTCGGTAATGTCTTCGAATCGAACACACGCACAAGCGCCTCCGTGCAGATGATGACGACAGTAACGAGAGTCATGATACGGTTTTCGTTCTTGTCGGACGAATCGCACGAACTGATCGACGTTCAACAAACAGTTCGTCGGTGCTAGCATGCCGACTCGTTCACGGAGTAAAACTTTGTTCCTAATTGAACGTGCGTCGTCGGCGGTAACGGAGCTTGTTGTTTGCTAGCAGCTGCAAAGGAAACTGTTCAGTTCAGCGAATGATCAATAATTTAACCGTTCGAGTGCTGACGAGAGAGAGAGATAGTGCTCCTCTCGTGTTGTGCCAAAAATATAAAGAGTACAATCGGGCTGCTGTTTACCAGTATAATTTTTATATTCATTGTGGACGGGTTCTTTTTTTCAGTAGCAATATACGCCACACCGACAGTTGAGCATAGATGAATCACTGATTGGTGCTCATTGTCAATCAAATATAAAGCAGTACTTTTCTAATAAAAAACATCTCAAACGAGAAATCGAGTTCTGGATGCTTTGTGATGTTGTTTCAAAATATTGTTTGGGATTTTTTTATTACTGAGGCGCAAAATCGAGTGAAAATTAGGAAATAATAATAAAAAAAATGGTTTCAGATATGTAGTAGTTGAAAAATTGTCAAATCTGGAAAATTAATTGAATAGAGGATATCATATAGACATCTTTTCCACGATAATTCAGAAATTGTTACAGAAAGACACATCAAACTGGTACCATTAGGAGAAATAAAAATGGCGTTTCAAACAAAGCAAAATTTGCAGATGTCGGTCAACCAAAATAATTCAAAAATAAGAGAATTCTTATGTGCTCTTACCTAGACAAAAAGTTTGAAAAAAAAATCCTGTCATTGATTTCTACGAATTGCACATCAGAGCACATAACGGTTAAACAGACGAGAGGAATCTTTGAAACTGTAATGGAAAAATCAGCTATCATTCTTAATTTGCACCATTTGTAAAAAAGGACTTCACGCACATTGCATAGCGAACCACTTTTGTAATGAAAACTAAAAAAGATCGTCACTCCTAATAAAATATACCTGATTCAAGTAAATTATTACTGTTTTCATTTTTTCCCCAAACAATAAATTGCATTTTTGTCATATATTGGAGAAAATTGATCAACACTCAAACGGTTAAAAATAGTTTCTACTGATTCTATTCCTGTGACACCGTTACTTGGTGATAATTCTTTATAGCCAGATACTTTAGGATCATTGTTTCTTTATAGTATTCTTCTACGATCAATTTTAATAGTGTGTGTTATCACAAAGTAATTTAATTAACACTGAATTCTCGGTCGATGTACGAAAAAAAAACGATAAAAAAAATGTATATCCACTCACCGCTTTTGCTGCTGTACACTTTATGCAGTCTCCTGAACACGTCCGGTTTCGGGAATTCATTCTGCGAGTGGAACAACGTCGCAAACCTGCTCTCGATGTCGACGATAGGCGATGGCACGCCGCCGTTACGCATCGACGAGCCACGTACGGGAGGCGCTGGCGGTCCGGCGACGGGCACGGCGGGCGCGAGCCTCGTGTGCGACGGCGGCGGAGGCGCCGGCTGGGCCCTATGAGGCGGCGGCGGCGGAGCGACGTTCGGCGGAGGCGGCGGAGCGACGTTCGGTGGAAGCGGCGGAGGTACGACCGGAGCGTTGATCGACGGGTTCAAACCAGTGCGAGACGGCGGCGGAGGCGGCGGTTTCGTCATCGGTGGCCTCATCGGAGGAGGAGCTGCGGGTCGGCCGCCCGGAGGCACCATCTGATGAAATTGACAAACGGATGAATACGAAAATCGTCACTCGAAGTCGATTACACATGCACGGACGAATGCATTCGGCACGAATAAAAATTGCGAAATATGGCATAGTTTGTACTTTTTAATTTTTTCGTACCACATCCAACAGGAAACTGTGTGATAAAATGTAATCGGCAACAAAACGGTCGACCGACATTCCATTTCACGAGTAGCGTGCTTTGTTTTAACAAAAACGAATCATTCACCTCTACCATCACAAGATTTTATACAAACGTTCACTAATCATCCACTGTTTATTTTAATCGCCGATGTGAATTTCGACAACAGATTTCAATATAAATTACGTTTCTATAAGAAGTTAGATATGCGAAATCAAAAACAATGGAAAAGAGTAACAATAATGAAAACATTTTTAACAATAATTTATTTATATGGATCTATTTTTGAAAAAATAAGGAACCTTTCCAACTTCCTATCGTACTAGATTTAACCCTTTCAATTCAAATGGTGACTACACTTGCTAGATCCGATAATAAATGATTATAGTCATCGGAAATCATGAAATGTCATCGGATCAAGATATCGCAAGCATTACGATATATTGATCGAATGTCACTTGTTTTGGATAAATTTTTACAGATCGAACAAATGATTTGCGAATATTTAATCTTAAATTAACTCTCGGTATTCCGTTTTTAAAGGAAATGTTTTTCAGTCAGATTTCGCCGTAAGAAAAGAAGTGACTTTGCAACGAATGTGTTAAACACGAATTCTTATTTACAGGACAACGCAATTTTTGTTTACTGAAGGCGTCGATAGAATAAATAAGATGTGACGCATGTCATAATTTCGCAATCGAAATTTATGATTCATCGATGTTCAATCTAACATGCTAATTACATAGCTGCGATGGACAAAGATACAATAATAAAAACAATATGAAAACGATACAACAATCTATGAATGTGAAATGTTTAAAAGTTTACGAAATCAAGTTGACTGGTGATGCGCTATGACAAATGCCGAATGAATTTGTTAGCTTCGACTGTCATATTTATTTGATCGGTGATTAGTTTTGACGCTGAGACTAATTTCTTTTTATAAGTATTGAATAATTACACAATTGTCACATTTTTGGTCAATGTACGGAGAGACACATGATCACTTCTCTCCTTTTTTCCACACACGCATATATATATATATATATATATATATATATATATATATATATATATATATATTAAGTTGTTTATGGAAAATATGGATCTTGCAATTTTTCTACTGTCAGAAAGACAATGACCTTAAATCGTACACTACCAGAAATAAGTATTATAAAACACTCTCTCACGCACAAATTCCCCCGCAATCCCGTGATTTAAATCTCATCAGGCATTTGTGATGAGATACAATCGATAAGAAATGACAAAAAAAAATTCATAGTATATTTTGGGGTCTAACGTTATAGATATTGCCCGAAAATTGGGAATAGAAAGTAATTTTTATTTCTGTCAAGATAATGATTCCAAACATAAAACCTATAATGTCCGAAGTTGGCTCCTATATAACTGCTCCTGTTTTTGAAACACAATCCTCAGTGTCCAGATATAAATACTATTGAGTATTTATAGATTTATTTAGAAAAAAAGTTAAAAAAATATTCAATATCTAATCAAAATGAACTAAAAACGGCATCAATCGAAAAATGGAGTAAAATTGAGTCTTCATTTTGCTGAAAATTAATACAGTCTATGCCTAATCGCTTAACAGTAGTTGAAAAACAAAAAGAATTATCGACTAAGTATTAATTTAAGGAAATATTTTTGTTAATTTAAAGATATATAGAGTCATCCAAATGTAACGCCTGCATTTTGTGTTTTATTAAAAAGAAACTATACACATGTTTCTTTTTAATAAAACACAAATCTGGATGACACATTAGAATGAATTTACGTATGTGTTCAATTATAATTTCGAAGCTAATTTTTACTTTTTTCATAGTTTTGTTAATTTTTAATTATAAAAACGTTGACTCAAATTTAGTTGTTTTATTTTTTTAGTGCCAACTAATAAAGTTTTCAAAAATAAACTTGAAAATTTTATTTGAATACATGTATGAGTTACTATTATTCAAATGAAGTTTTTGTTTAGCTTGTTTCATTTTAACTTTGAACCACTGTATGCATATATAAGCTGTTTTTTTGGGGCTGATAGAATTTGAAATTGAATCCTTATCGAAATTTATATCTAACCTAAAAAACAGCTTTATATATATATATATATATATATATATATATATATATATATATATATATATAGAGAGAGAGAGAGAGAGAGAGAGAGAGAGAGTTTTTTTGGTTAGATAGAACTTTTAATAGGGATCAAATTTAAAGTTTTATCACACTTAAAAAAACTATATAATCAGTATATATGAAATTTCAAGAATTTCCATTAAGTAACAAATCTCTTAAGTAATTAAATAACAAATCTCACCGTCAACTTTGTATTAAGCGGTAGCGTCGCGTTTTTAGGTGGCGGAGGCGGATTCGGTTTCACGAAATTCAACGCCTCCTGCGACTGATGCAACGACGCCGGCACACCTCGTATCGTGCCGAAGTCTTTTCCATTGATCGTCGGTGGAAACGGCGGGTTCGTCGGCGGCGCGACGGGCGGCGACCGAGGTACCCTCATGCTCTGTGCGCGTCCAACTGACTGTCTACCGTTAGGAAACAATTTCTTCGGCGGCGGCGACGGTTTCGCGCTCGCGCCGGGCGGTTTCGGCGCCAGGTTCGGTTTTCCATGACTGATTGTCGGTTTGACGGATCCGTCGACCTCGGTACGGGCGTTGTTCGGCAACGTGCCGTGCAACGAGCTCGAGTTAGGCGTATGGTTGAACGATAACGTCGATTTCGAAAAATTTGATATTATGCTCGTGACGGATTTCGTTTCCGTCGAATTCATCTGCAGGTTACCGACACTGCCGAACTGTTTCGGTTGAATGTTTTGGAAAGGTGCTAATTTCTGTTCAATAGGGCTCTGTAAAAACAAGAAAATTATTTTTAATACGCTCGTCTAGAGAGCAATGTTCACTTAAAAACTACTAGAATTCGTGTTATTTTTCGAAATCTTTTGTGATATTAAAAAATAGTTGAGAATTCATCATTTTATTTTTCGAATAAAACTGTTTTAATAAACAATATTGTCTAAAACATTTATTTAGACATTACAGATATATTTTATTTTATTTTCTTGAGTATTATAAACAAAATAACAGATTTTGCATTTTGTTTTTGTTTGCACTTCTTGTTCTCTGTATATAATTTCCTATTTGGCATCTTGTTCTATTAGCCTCCGCATCGAAATATTCAAAGCTAACTTTTAATACAATCGACAAGTTAAATTTGGCGCTGTAATTTGAATTTTGTTTTATCGGGTGGCCCCATACTACACAGAACATCTCCGAACTATGGAGTGCAAAATTACCAAATATTTGGTATTTTGATTTCTAATTAGCAGTAAATATCGATATTTATTTATCATTGCATTTGCACATTCAAATATAATAAAAATGATAATAATAATAAAAAAAAAATAACAATTTGTGAAACAATGCTTAGTTACGAGTCATTTTTGTATGACTCGTAGAGAGAGAGAGAGAGAGAGAGAGAGAGAGAGAGAGAGAGAGAGAGAGAGAGAGAGAGAGAGAGAATAAAAATTGAAGAACTATGTTGATTGGATCACTTTATTTTTTCTCTTAAAAGTTAAGATTTTTATGTGCTTTAGACATATATCCAAAAAATTTATTTCGTTTTCCAAATCAAATAACATGATGACCAAAATATGAAATATCCTGTTCCAAATGCAAATGTGTTAATAAAAACCAATAGTACTTATATACGCCTTACTTTGAAATCAACAAAATAATATTTTTTTAAATATTTCTATCTATAAAAATAAAATCATTAGGAACACCTAAAAGATTTTTAATCGAAATATGCAATTAAGTCATGTAATATTGAAAAAATCGATTACTAAAACAAATGTATCAATTGCTGTTATGCAAAAAAAAAATGCTATCGAATAAAACTTCCTGTCAAATTATCAACGTTCAATCGATAATCGGAAAAGTAAATAAAAGTTAACATTTTGGAGATGTGGGTGTAACATCTGATATAATTAAAATATATATATATTCGTCAATTGTAATCATACTGAGCACATATTGTATAATTATTTATTATTCAAGATTATCATTTATTATTCATACATGTTTGATAAAACTCACAGTTGTTTTCGTACACAATGACGTAGCAATTTTTCATCAGATTCTAGACTTATCGCCGCCAATTACAATTTTTACGCCCTCGGAACGAGACGATAATCAATAACAAACGATAATCAATCTCTGTGAAACATATGCACATCGCAAATGTCTGACTAATACTGCGATGAGTAATTCGCAGCTTACTCGATCCCTCATTATCAGCATATATTTCCTGTAATAGTCGAGGGAATCGTTTCAAATGATAGGGACAATGTGGATGCAGCAGGGTCAACAGTCGTCGAATCGTCTTATCAACGCTTATATAGGGTGTTCCAAACGAGATTGAAGAGTTTAGACATACATTTACTTACTATCATTTACCATTCTTTACTATCCTTCGGTCTCGTTTCGGCCACTCTATATATTTTACACAGATAAAATTCCAAAAGAATCGTTTGGATTTGAAAACAATGTAACTTTTTAATCGCTGTTATTGAAGATGAATCGTTTCTGTAGCTCGAGTCACACGATAAGAAATTATTACTCATACTGTGCGTTTTCTAGTGGCAGAAGTTTCAATAGAAAATCACATTTTTTATTAACATATTTTTAATAACGAGTAGTACTTTTGTTGGAAACTGATTTTTTTAGATTTTGCTACAAAATAATTCTGTTTTACAAAATCTACTTCTGGTAAAAAGAATTGAATTGACAAATTTTCAATTTATGCCTCTTCTCCATCAAAAATAACAACTTACAGTTCTTAAAATGTCTTAAACAAACATTTTATCGAATCGAACTCAAGCTATACTCTCATATATTAAAAACAATAACAATAAATAGCAATTGAGTCAATTGACACAATAAAAAATCGTTAAAAATGAACAAAATATACACAAGCTGATAGTTGTTTTTTTTTCTTTATTATTAGATGTGTGCAAAAGTTCTATCCGTTTTTTAGAATCAAAGAAAAACAATTTTTAAAACAAAACTTATTTATTATTTTATGTAATTGCCATTATTATTTATATTTTTTTACAATTTTTCTAGTAGCAATTTTTTCCTCCCTTGTAAAAGTCCTCGATTTTAGAATAAAAAAATCCTTGCAATGCAATTTCGACCTCTTCAACTACATTTAAGTTTTTCCAACTAAATTATTCTGGAGAGATCAAATTTAGATGGTCTGAAACGTGGTTGATCTTTGTAATTTGTTCCCTTTTTAGAATTTCCAGAGCCAACGGTACGGTAATATGTATTTTCGTCTACATCATTGTCACCATACACCTCCTCACAAATACTGCGTCAAGTTTCAGCCACAATATTGCTTTTATCAAATTCGTAAAATAAGTAATGTCTTGTGCGATTCTTACCAATCGCCATGTTAACTCACGTACGGTTTGTTTATAACAAAGATGCAGCTGTGTAATTAGTGCTAATTTACAGCTTACTCATCTAAACCTTTATATCATAACATACGCCATCTGCTGTTGCATTTATTTATTTATTTTTAACTTGAAATCTGTTATAAACAATGGGTAAAACTTGTGCACACACTTAATATCTTATTTTTGTTTTGACGCTATTTTTGGTCACAAAATGTTTATGAAATATTCTTTTGTTTTCAATAAACACAGCCGCCATTGTCAAACGAATATTCTATATCCGCGTTCAAGCCTTCTCGCCATTTTACGCTGCTCGCATTTTTTTAAAATTATTTACAAAATACGAATTCCGAACGTCTTCACTTCTATCGAAGACTGTACGTTCAATGATAACACGTCTATGAATTGGTCGAACTCGTGTTTCCGTGTATCGTACAAAGGTTGGCGACTTGTCCATTATTATCCCACGTACGCGTGTGCACCAGTGTAAAAAATACACATGGATAATTAGATGTCCGCCCACAAGCCATTAAAGCCAACGGTCTGTTATTCAAAGTCGCAAAACACGAACGAGCTTTTCCTTATCACTGGATTGCATTCGGTCGCACGGACATTCGAAAGTAAAAACAGGCGGTAATTTTCAAAACAGATAACGCGAGACAGAACGGTAAGATCGAGTTGGCTTAGAATCGACAAAAACAACTTCCTTACCTTTCTTATAACAAACGGTTTTTAAACCATTCGTTATTGTTTCGAGATTAAATATGTTTTTGGTTCTTTCTGGTTATGTAGCTCTTAAAACTAACATCTTTTCATTATATGAAATATTTCAATGTATATGGTTTTTACACCACGCTTCATCAAAAAAGTTAATGCTAGTAACATTTTGATTACGGTTAAATTTCAGCATTATCACTAATTTGTTATATATAGTTTATTATATTTTTTTTATTTAACTGACCGGTAATGTAGTGGCATGCATTACCGCCTCTCATTGTATTCGATTAAAAAAGTGGTGTCAAACTCATATATGAACATGTGCCACCACATGAGAATTCGTTAAAGAGTTTGAGAGCCATAGATAAAAAAAGGTATCCAAAAAATATTTTACCGAACAAAAAAAAGGTATTTTATGTACTTTCGAAAATAACTCATTTAAATTTTACATTTTTTTTTCTTTTAATGAATTTACAAAAATTCAAAAAAATATATCAAATGTAACAACAAAACTTAAAATTAGATAAATTTAAAAAAAGAATTCTTTAACTAGAAACTAGGCATCTTTTGACATAAACTATTTTATCAATATCGGGTATAATTTTTGCGATAATGATGTTTTCTATGTAGATGTTAACTTTTATATAGTGTTTTTCAATAAGAATGCCAGAACTTTGACAGCTGGTGACAGACATGTTTGATTTTTTAAGTTCATTTTTTGACACTTCAACTCAATATAATTTGGTAAATTATCGTGGAATGTTTAACACTCCGGTAAAGCCTAGAAATTGTAAAAACGTCAATAGACTTATTGAAACAACAGTTTATTAAGTTCATTATTTCACGAAACGGACACATAAACTGGCCAATTGTGATCTAACTCCATTGAAATATTTTTTGTAGGGTAGTTATGTGAAATCATTGGTTTGTGTTGATAAACTACAAACAATAGAAGCATTAAAAATAAATATTGGACGTGTAATTCATGAAATTTGACTACCATTATGTAAAAGGAAGACTAAAATATAAATAAACATAAAAAGAGAAAAGAGAGTAAAATACAAATAAACAAACATAAAAAATGTAATACTTTTATATGTGTATATAAAAGTATGTTTATATTTTATCTACTTTATTTGATTTTTAAAAAATACAAAAGACACGTCTTTGATTAAATTGTAACTTCCATTTTAAAATATAACTCACTTAATTGCACAAACAAGATAATAACGCAACCTTTGATATAAAATAATTAAATAAAGAAAATTCTATACAAACAAACAAACCGCTATAGTACAACACTTATGAATCATTTCTTATATTACAAGTGTGTATCACATATGTGGCAATTAGGTGTGTTTTTTCCTATATTTCTTCAAAAACGCAAATGATTCAAATACAATTTCATCTGGTTAACGAGTGTTGAAGTTAAATAAATTATTAATGTATATGTAAAGGAAGGAGTGCATTTTTTTGTGGTTTTGATTATTCATTCGTAAGGAAATGAATCATATTAATCAAGTGTTAATATATAAGATATGGTTTTAAATCTCATTATTTTTCTAGTTAAACTTCAATGTCGGATAAACCCATCTTGTCTTATCGTTAAGATTTGCACTAAACGAAATAATAATCAATTTGAATTAAATTCAAAATGGTCGATTTGATCAAATGATTACACTATCCGTAAATACAAACTGTCTGATTTCTAATTGTGACAGTTCGAAAATTCAATTTCGATACAGGAAATAACACTTTTTAAAAAACTCAAACGAGTGTGAAAAAGATAAAACAGCGTGACGATAATCGATTGTTTCTCGAAAAAAAAAACACTGCTAAAACAATCGAATAATAACGTAACACATAGCACGAATGGCGATTTCGACTGTTTGAGTGCTGAACAATTTTCTATATGCCAAAATGTGAAGTAAAATGATCCTCATTTTTATTGCTTGGAAAAATAATAAAAATAGTAATAATTTACTTAAATTTGATATATTTTATTACGAGTCAAAATATTGTTCAGTTTTCATTACAAGAACGGTCTGCTATGCAAAGTGCGTGAAGTCTTTTTTACAAACAGTGCAAATTAAGTTGGATCGTTTCACTCCATTACCACATTTATTACTACATACCACATAATGCCGGAAATTAGGCCCAGGCAACTTTTTTAGAGCAAAACTTTTATGTAGGCGGCCTTTTTGAAGTATTTTTGGTTGTCCGCCATTCCTTTTCTATAGCATCAATAATACTCGAAATAAATTGCAACTTAGTTAAATTTTTACTCAAACAATTTTCCGAATGATATTACATAAGATCGAGACCATTCTTCCAAAGTTATTGAAAACAACTTTTTTCCAGTATTTCCACGCAAACTATACTAAGAAACAGCAGTACGATTATTTTCTCTGCATTTTTCGCACAGCACCTGAGGATCGCTATCGCACTCGTCAGCACTCAAACGATTAATCAATCAATCGTCGCAATAGCTTTGAATAAAGAATTTTTCGAATCGAACAACAAACAGTGCACTTGATAGAAAAAAAAACGAGATACATATGACAAAACATACGACTACTAACCGGCGTGGCTTGCTGAGGTGGCTGCGGCGGCGGGCCTCTATTTTTTATATCGGCCGAAATCTGTCTTCTGATCACTTCGTGCAGTTGACTGTTGATCTTGGCCGGCTCCGAGTTCTGTCTCGTATGGCTGTCGCTGGTTTTGTTCCCGCTCGTCGTGCTCTCGTACGGCGATCTCGGTCTCGGGCTCGGATCCTGGTTCTGTGCTATCGATCTACCGGTCGGTCTCAGTTTCGGTATACCGCCCGCGAAGAGACCTCCGAGACCGTTCATGGTAGGTTGAGAAATCGTACCGCCGCCACCGCCACTGTTTATCGGTCCGGATCTCGAGCTTATGTTTGGAGAATTCGTCGCAGGCGATTTACCTATCGAAAAAGAAATTCGTGTCAAACAAGTTAGGAAATTTATTTTGTCTTTTTTGAAAAAAGTACTAACCAGGTATCAAAGGAGCACTTTTATCTACAGTCACAGTCTTTTTCAATTTGGCTCCCTGTCGAATTGATTGAAGCAATTGGTTACGGCCATCATCTTTCGCCGCTTTTCCTGGAGTGAACATAGGTGGCGGCGGGCCAGGAGGTGGCGGTGGCCCCAACGGCGGAGGCGGAGGTGGCATTTTTTTCGGAATTTCGTACCCTGTCGAATTATATTATTTTTAAACATACATACAAAATAAAACAACCAATTACTCTTATTAATAATTAAATAAAACTAAAATTGATTATAAAAATTATCTGTATTTTAATAGAAAAAAAAAACTATTTGTAAACAAAATAACTCGATCAATCAATTCAGTATCTCATTTTTTGAAAGAAAAAAAAAACTTTTCACGGCGTTAACAACTGAAATTTTGATGACATTCAAAGATTAAAAAAATATTTTTTTAAAGACAAAAAAATATACATAATTACAATAAAAACCCACGCGTGCATATTAAGAATTTTTGTAAGTTGAATAAAAAGACTCATAGTTAACTCGAAATCATATAGTTTATCTAGTTGCCTGAATGAGAAAACAAAGCTGTCATGTTTTTAATAAATGACTTAATTTGTTCAGCCAACTGGATAACCGATAAACGAAATTGTGGGTATAAAATTTAAAGTGTGGAATGCGAAAAATCTAACCAATTAATAAATAAAAGTACGGAAGAATTTCGGGATAAACGATATAATGTAATCCTCGATATTAACTCGAAATCATATAGCTTATCTAGTTGCCTGTGTAAGAAAACGAAACAAAACAAATCACTGCACTGTCATGTGTTTTTAATAAATGATTTAATTTGTCTAGCCAACTGGATAACTGACAAATAAAATGTTGTGCATGAAATTGAAATTAAAGTACGGAATGCGGAAAATCCAAACAGTTAATAAATAGAAGTTGGGAAGAATTTCAGAATAAACAATACAATGCAATTCTCGATATTAACTCGAAATCATATAGTTTATCTAGTTACCTGAGCGAGAAAACAAAACAAAACAAATCAACGCACTGTCATGTTTTTAATAAATGATTTAATTTGCCTAGACAACTGGATAACTAACAAATAAAATGTCATGAATGAAATTCTAATAATAAATAATAATTCTTGAAAAAATTCGGGATAAACGATACAATCGTAGAAAGTTGATCATACAAGCAAATTTAGACCACAAAGATGGAGAATCAAGTTCGATAACTATAAAAATATTGAGCAGTTGTTATTTTTGGAGATAATACATTGACAAATTATCTGCAAACTATATAATCAGCAATAATTCGTTTTTTTATTTATTGATTTTTTAAGAAAATAAAATAATAAGCTTTATAAATATATAATCAATCTAATACATAAGCAAACATTTGCACATTGATGTTAGATTTTAATAATAAATTTTTGACAATACCTGTAAAAAGGAATTATGAAATGAAAGAATTTTATATATAAATTTTGTAGAAAATTTCAAAAAGATGCTCAAAATTTTACAAATTAATAGAAATTGATTATTTATTAGTATATAATGTATTGTATAATATTTGGAAGTTGATTTATATTTGATTTAGCAAATTTTAACATCAATTTTTATTAATCCAGGTTGTCCAACGTGGAGTACTTTGGACCTCATGGATTTTATTACATTTTATATATATTTTGTTACATTAATTTACATTAAAATACCATTATATTTTAAATCCTCATATTTAATGAAAAGTTGGGGTACAAAAATACTCCACGATGGATCCTGTGAACGAAGGTTAAAAATAAAATAGCACATACACACACACACACACACACATATATATATATATATATAAATATATGTAATTATTAAATTGTTCAATTATTTTTTTACCGGGATTGGTAATAAATTCCCTCAACGTTGTATTCACTAAACCACACTTCAAACAAAATCACAATAAAAACAAATAAACAAAGCTGATTTTTTTAAAAAAAAATCGATAATCGAAAAAAAAACGAATGAACTAACGTCGCACTATTCAACTATTTGCATCAACAAACGACGATTCAAAAATGACAGACTACCTACAAAACATTGTTCCTTAAAATAAATAAAATAGTTTACTGCATTGAGAAAACCGCCAGTGTATCTCTGAATACAAATGTATGGTTGCAAAATTCATCGTTATCAATGGAAAAAACACCGCGCCGCGACATTACCACAAACTAAATTTAAAACGATTACGGTGTTTCGTGATTTTTTTTATCACGAATTAACTTTTATGTCGAAACCATTATGAATTATACTTTAAGTAAACAAGTGAAACGAGGTTAATGTTTACAAATGACGATTTCTAAACAAACATATATTTGTATCGAAATATGAGTTGTGTATTAAAAAATATATTCGATGGGGTTCAGGTAGAAAACATGGGTCTCCTCAACGTTAAAGTAACTGCGAAATAAATCAGAAAAATGGGGATAAATATAAATAACAAGAAGAGACAGAACGAAAATAGAAAGAATTCGAAAATAACATCGAATGACAATCGTATCAAAACGAGAAAACAATCGAAATGACAATCAGTAAAACATTTTAATAAGAAAAGATAACAAACGAACAATGGAAATTATTAATCGGATATCGAGAAATACAAGATATCGATGAATAAGTGTCATAGAGATATGAGGGATTTTATGAGACGACATGAATTAAGATTGTGGAATTTTATCAGATAAGGATATGAAGGTAATAATGGATATTTAGAATTGGATGTGTGGAAAAAATTGAAAGATTTTTTTCTCAGTAATGAGTTGACAGAAATTGGAAATAATGAAAAGTACAAATAGACAATAGACTTACTGACTAAAAAACAAGAAAAATAATAGTTAAGCCTGTATTCTTTATTTTAGAACAATGATGTCAAACTCACATGAACACGGGCCAACAAATTCAGTTTAAGATAAGCTGCGAG
The DNA here is from genome assembly GCA_029203775.1 of Neoneuromus ignobilis. NCBI lineage: Eukaryota > Metazoa > Arthropoda > Insecta > Megaloptera > Corydalidae > Neoneuromus > Neoneuromus ignobilis. The sequence continues at coordinate 2,311,050 of CP092090.1, read as the reverse complement.
TCGCAGATAAAAAAGGCCTCCCAAAAAAAATTTAGCAAGCAAAAATGGTGTTTTATGTGTATGCGAAAATAATTCGTTTAAATTTTATATTTTGTTTATAATGAATTTATTTTTTTTTAAATACATTAATTTTAGGTATTATTATCAAATGTTACAACAATTACAATTGGAGAAATTTAAAAAAATAACATTTCTTATTAGAACTTGGAATGTTTTAAAAATGTATTTTACATATTTTTCAATTTCATTTCATTATTTTAATAAAATCAACTTGAAGTTTCGGGCTGCATTCTAAGGTCTTGTGGGTCGCATGTTTTACATCAGTGTATTAGAACGAATTTGGCTTTTATTATGTACATTTGCTACTATTATTATCCCTGCTAATGTTTGTCCCAGTATTAACAACACCTTTATAGAGATCGATTATATTTCAATCCAGTGATCAAAATTCGTATTACACAAATTTCAGGATAACAGCAGAAATACTTTATATATATATATATATATATATATATATATATATATATATATATATATATAAAATCAAAATGGTGGAATATTTTTATATCTACCGTACGAAATTCGGTCAGCAGAATACTAGGCTATTTCCAAAGGGTTCTTCTTACTAACAAAATAAATATTTGTTTTGAAACTGTGGCAAATTCACTTAAACACAATTAAAAGGACACAAATCCAATACAAAAACAATGTTGTAAAAAAATACATAAATAACAACTCTTTGCTTAAAAATGACAGACTTCTTACATGCAGACAAATAAACAGATATAGATACACATTGCATACAAAAAGAGTCAACCACCATTTAGAGATGGATTGAAAAAAGGAAAACAATAATTAATATAGGTATAGAGTCAAACAGATATGACTCCTAGATTTGTGTTTTATTAAAAGGAAACATGTGTATAGTTTCTTCTGTTTCTTTTTAATAAAACACAAATCTAGACGCCACATTTAGATGAGCCTAATAAGTAGATTTAAACGATTAGTCTAGATTATATAACAAAAATTATCTGATGATAATGGCAACTTAGCTATCGAAATACGCATTAGCCGATTGTTATAAACAACAAAATGAACAATAAGTGATTATTGAAAACTTTTTAACATATTGTAGTGTTGGGAGGGGGGAGGGGGTTTGTTAACATCACATAAATAATATTAGAAAACTTTATTAGAGTGAAAGATTATTTTATGTACGAGGGTCGTTTGATATGTATGGAAAATTTATTTATTGTTCAATTTAATTAAATTTTTCAATTTAGTTTTTCTTACTTTTTTACCATACTTATCAAACGACCCACGTAGAAATAAACATGTGAATTGTACGGTGGAAAAATAACACGGTTTAATTTTACAACACTTTACTTGAAAAAAATATCCAACAATGAAAAACATGGAAAATAATGAGACTGTGTGTATAGAAAATTCGAAGAATGTCTGGCATTTAGCACACAAAGAAGGCCTGGCACATAAAACACGTAGAAGGCATGGCATGTAAATAATTTTGTTCTTTTATGGAAAACAATTGAACGATCGAATTATAAACATGTCGAACAACTGCGTAGACGAATGATGTACTTGTGCGAAGAAAAAAGTTATTAGGGCCTTACCATATCATTCTCCCTATATTTTTTTGTACACAAATATGTGCTAATTATTTTTTTAGCCATAACCTTTTTAGTCCCTATATATGTGTGTGTGTGTTTAAGTGTGATAGAACTTTAAATTAAATTGAATACACACACACATACATACATATAAAAAGTGTTTTTAGGTTAGATAAAACTTTTGATAGGGATTCAATTGAAAATTCCATCACGCTTAAAAAAACACCAATATATGACAATTATTGTTTAATGGTCGGTCATTTTGTTATTGTTCCCACATTGTCATAAAAACAGTTGAATACACATATATAAATTAAAATACGCAGCCGTACATAATGAAAACATTTTAATTTCGCATTATTAAAAAATGGAAAAATAGACATTAAGAGAAGTAATGACATGTTTTTAATGAAGGAAACATTTAATTAACTGAATTAGGCTATAGTAGACACGTCAACAGTACCAAAAAAAAAATGTTGTAAATGCATCCGATTTCTCGGAAGAGGCGCTTTTACATGAATGAATAATTAATGTACGTGTGCACAATAATTGCGGTAATGAAATTATATAAAAAAAAAATGGCATTCTTTCGAAGAAACACGTGTCGTGACTAAGACGTCCGTACATCATTCGTTTCATGTTCGAGAACATTTAATTGTCGTTAATAATGGTTTTCTTAATCGTTAATTTCGGCAAATATGAGAATAATTGTACGCGAGTTTTTATCGAGTCTTATTTAACAGACGCGATTGCAACACTGTCAAATATTTCTTCACTATTCGGTTTGGTGATGTGCCAGATTCGTTTTGAAATGAATGAATCACTTACCCTAAAACCACAAGATTTCATATAAATGTTCAATATAGTAATAATACAGTTTATTCGCCGATATGTATTTCGACATCTAATTATCAAAATTACGATGCTATCATCAAAATACTGTATTATATTGAATTTTATGTTACAATTACTGTTGAACATTTTCAAAAAAAATAAACTATTTTGTAAAATGAAACAATTAAATATATATATATATATATATATATATATATATATATATATATATATATAGAGAGAGAGAGAGAGAGAGAGAGAGAGAGAGAGAATGAGATATTTTTATTTTTAAATATTTTTGGCGCGAATCAAAATATTATTTACCTAAAACAAAATTACTACTACAACTTGATCCACTTATTTCGATGGCGTACGACAGGTTAGATAGACTTTTTTTTTTAAAAAAAACAATATCGAGATTGTATTTACATAATTAAAAAAAATATATTTAATTACAAAATTCGAACATTTAGAGAGAGCTGTGAAGGAATAAGCAAAGCAAATAGAGAGATAATATGTGGTGATAGATAAGAATAAGTACAAGATAACGAGAATAAATAGAGTAGGTGAAGAAGTATCAAGATAATATGCAATAGATAGCAACTATACAGAGTTGTATAGTATAAATATTTGAAAAATTCGATCATTATTTAGGATAGAAGAATCGACAATATTTTAAGTACAGTAAAGAAAACGACCAAAGTTAATTTCTATATCAATAACTCTGTGTTTGGGAAAAGTAGAAATTAAACTATAGAGGCATAAATATAATTCCATAATCGTTCCCATCCTATTGTATGGTTGCAAGAGTTGATCCCTGTAAAATAAATACTTGAGCAGAATTAGAATTAGTTATAGGAAGATTGTATATAAAACGAGAAGAGACGTCGTTGAGAGTAAAATTAAGCAGCAACCTATAAATGAAATTATTGGGAAGAGATCAAGTGGTTTGGACACGTGTATAGAATGGCAAAACAAGTACTGGAGGAAGTGGAATAACGATGATCGAGGAAGGCATGTCTAGGCGGAATTAAAAACTGTGGAAGTAGAAGAGAAAAACAATGATTGAGATGAAAATGACAATGGATAGGAAGAAATGAAAAATAGGTAGGCTTGTCAGATGTCTAAAAGATATAAAAAGACGGCAAAGAAGAAAAATATCATTTGAATTTGTTCTTAGTGCTGCTATTTTCACAATTTCATCCCGAATAAATCGTTTCAGCATCACATTTTACAAAAGTTTTTAAAATCACTAATCATTTGCTTTTCTACTAATTATATAGATTTATTGTGCGTGATATTAATTTTATAATGCCACATTCGGAGCATAACGGCGCAGTTATCAAAACGCGTATTGGCAAAAGAACTGAACAATAAATAAACGATTATTGCACACTTTTTAACATCCTATGGTGTTAGAAATGACAAATGTCCTGTAAACTAACCAAAGTACCAAATTAATTATGCAATTTTTTTTTAATTCCGCATATTTGGAGTATAAGTGTGACTTTTTCATGTACTTTTTTATGTATTTATTTGTGATAAAGATATCAACAGTTAAGAGGATATATACAGTGGGTCAAAGTGAAATTCCTACAGAGTTAGGTTTCAATAATTTTACACATATATTTTAATATAATAACAATTTTCTTTATTTTTTTTTGCTTAATTTCTTTATTAAGTTTATTTTTATTATATTTGAAAATTTCAGTTGTAAATTAATACTTTTACTCCAGAAAAAGTATTCATTTCTGAAAAATTAACAAAAAATACATCAAAATGAAACTCATACAACTAACAAATTATTTATTAAATTAAAATTTACAATGGATTGAATTATTTTAGTACTTAGTAGAGTAGTTTTATTAATTTTTATAGCCTTTAAACGATTCGGGATGGATTTAACTAATTTTTCATAATAAGCTAGATCAATTTTTTCTCATTCTTCTAACACTTTTTTAAATAATTTTTATTACTAATAGTGTGTGTTCTAATGGCAATTTCTGAGTGATTCCATAGATTTTCAATCACATTTATATCAGGTGATTGTGATGATGTTTCCAGTACTTTGGGGCAGTTATTTAACAACCAGCTACGTCTTTTATAAGCTTTGTGCTTGGGGTCGTTGTCCTGATAAAAATTAAATGTTTATAAAATCACAAGTTTTCGAGCACTGCCTTTCAAATTTTTTCTCAATAGATCAATATAAACATTTTGATTCATAATGCCATCTATAAAATTAAATTTCCAACCCCTCTCGCAGACATACACCCCCATACCATAACATGACCGCTCTCATGTTTGACTGTAGGACGTAAGTGTTTTAAAGACATTTCTGTATTTGGTTTCTGTCATACATTATTTCTCCCATTGGACCCAATAAATGATATTTGCTTTCGTCCGTAAACAAGACATCTTTTCAATAATCAAAACTTTAATTAACATGTTCCCAAACGAAGTTTAACCTTTTGTTGCGATTAGCTAGATTTATGAAATTTTTCTTCCTGGCAATACGAGCATGAAACCCATTTTTATTTAGTATATTGCGAATTGTTTGAGGGCTTGCTTTTTTATTTAGATACTTTTTAACTTTTAAAGTCAATTTGGTCGGGCTAATTTTCAAATTTTCTTTAATTTTTCATAGAATCCAACGCTCGTCATGGTCATTAAAAATCTTGCGGAGACTTTCTGACTTTACTGTCAACACTTTGACCGTTTTTAAATCTTTTTATTACAGATTGCACTGTAGCGTTGCTTTTATTAACTATTTTCCCAATTTCCCGTAGTTTTTCCATTTTTGTAATGAAAAAACATTAGCTTTCGCTCGTCCGTCGATGATTGTCCCCTTTGTCTACTCAAAGTGAAAATCCAACTTATATTTTTTACAAAATGACTATAAACGACTTAACAATAGGTTCTTTTATAACCAAAGTGACCAAACACATATTTGAAGAGTATACTTTCTTAACACAGCAGTTTTCAAGCGAGAGTAATTAGTTGTATCAGTTTCATTTTGATGTATTTTTTGTTTATTTTTCAGAAATGGTTACTTTTTCTGGAGTAAAAGTATTAATTTATGATTGAAATTTTCAAATATAATAAAAATAACCTTAATAAAGAAATTAAGCAAAAAAATAAAGAAAATTGTTATTATATTAAAATATGTGTAAAATTATTGAAAACATAACTCTGTACGAGTTTCATTTTGACCCACTGTGTATAGAAAATAGACGGAATGTTTTGATTTTGGATATGTATATATACGCACATTAAAATTGTTAAAATTACATTTAAACTTGTACACGGAATTTCGATCGAAATTAAAATACAAGTTCTGTCTGTATGACAGATACGTTATATGTATATAATTTTATATTTACCGAATTATGTAGACAGATATTGCTGCGTATGACGAGAAACGCCTAAGGACTACTTTTTTGGCAACCTTAACTTGTAAACTAGTATAGGAATTCGTCGAAAATCACTTGGACACGACAACACAATATACACAATACTATTTTGTGTCGTTTACAACAATATTTTTGTTTGTTTTTCATAGCATACTATTCGACGCAACCGTTCTGTCCAATCGTAACAATGACAGTAGATACAATTACACACATACGGACACTGCTTTCCAGTTGCAAGAATCGTGTATGCGAAAGGATAATAACCTAAACTATTACATGTCGGCAATAATTAACAAAAGCTTGTTAAGTCAATCTGTCGAGTAGATTACTAATTGCATTACCATAAGTTTGTTGAGTCACAAGAAACGTACATAACACGGAGTAAGAAAGGTCACGTATTTACATACAACTGAAAGACGTGTACGGAAATTCGCCGAAAACGGAGGATCTTCGTCGCAAATGCATGTTGGCGCGCGCGTCAGACGAAATTCTGACGGACATCGTCCCCGACATGGTCCATCAAGGTTAAACGTACGCCGAACGCGGTGCACTGACAGCGAACGACGACTGACATTTGAGATCCGTGTTTTCGTACGCACCGACTATAATGACGTGTAGGCGTTCGACGATCGTACGTACACGGATCGGCAAAATCGTATCGACAACCAAATGTATACTCACGTAGATATGCAGATACGTCGAGCAGGAAGATAACGAACGAACGAAACTACCAGTACGTGTATTTACAACAGACGATGTGTATAAAAAAACGTATCACCCATACACACGCGCACGCACGCACACACACGAAACGTGAACACGGCAGCAAATATGTGTACGAAAAGGCGCGTTTCCGTACGTCGGGACGCGCGCCGTTACATAATTAGATCGATCCGATCGACACGACGTCGAAGATCGACAACAACGTATCGGACGCGAAGAAATTGTCACGTCGTGATTAAATCAAGCGAAATTTCGATCTGGGCAACTTTCTACTAACCACTCCACCTTACATCCAACATGGCTACTGGCGCGCCGCGTAGTGTTAAACGCCAAGTACTCGACATGTCAGTCATAAGCGTAGATACACAATAATACCATTCGTGTACAGAAATGAAATCGTACAAGTATTTAAAACTTTCTTCGCATCGATTAATATTCGAATACGAGTATAATGGAATCAACAATACATAAGTACACCGTACACGTTTACAACAAACGCAGCAAGAATAATTAACCGATTTAATTCCTTGATATGTTTTTTTTTAAAAAAAAGGAATTAAGACCATTAGAAATATACAAACTATTGTCTTGTTTTGTTTACAGTGAATCAAAGTAAAATTCATACGGCATGATATTTTATACATTTACTGTGAAAAAATTCATCAATAATCACAGTTAGAATACTTTTACTTCTTTTATGTATTCATTAAAAATGATTCCATTATAATTGATTAATCATAATATAATTGATTTTGAGAAAAAAATCTAAATGTTACCAAAAAGCAATTCAAAATAAAATACACACGTCTATTTAAATTTATATTTATTTACTAATACATTAATATTTATATTAAATTTCGTATTTAATGGAATAACCACAATTGGCCTTAACTGCTTAATAGACTGTACTAATTTTTCGCAATTAGTGGGCTCAATTTTCTCCTGATCCTGTAGTAAAGCGTTTTTAAAATCATTTCTATTAGAAAAGTTATATTTTCTTGACGCTACCGCTTCCATGTTTCATTTTAGGAGGAAAATTCTTTGAATTCATTTCCGTATTAAGTTTTCTCCACATATTTATCCGACCATCCAAACCAAACTGACTGAATTTACTTTTATCCCGGAATAATACATCTTTTCAGTATTCGTAGGCATTCGTGTTATGTTCTTAGATGAAAGTCAATCGTTTGTTTTATTAATAAAAGGTTTCTTCCTAGCTACTCGACCATGCAACCCATTTTTCCCTAATAAAATACGAATGAATTCAAGGTTTAATTTTTTCTTCAAACAATTTCCACTTCTAATGCTAACTGGGGTGAACTAATCTTTGGATCTTCTTGTACTTCTCTGAGAAGCAATTACTCAAGAGTTTTAAAAGGCTTATCCTCGATACTCTGCACCATAACCGTGCGTCTGTTTACCATTTTTTCTATTTCCTGTAATGATTTTCCGTTGTTAAAGTAGAAAATCATTAATTTTCTTTCTTTGGCAGACATTTGACCCTTTTGTCAAACCATAACAAAAGTTTTAAACGTAAAATTACTTTCAACACGCAATTTTAGAACAAATGACAAAACAAAAAACTAATGTTTTTACGCATTTGGATTTTTGATCTGACTTGTCAAAATTCTTTTTGTAAACATGAATTTAAAAATCTAAATTTGAATGAATGAATGAAATAAATTTATTAATAATGAAAATAATAAGTAGAAAAATAGTGCACAAAAATTCAGATTATAATGTAGTTGCTTATTTAAAAGAAAAGAAAATACTCTACTGTATAAAATGTGAAATACAAATTAAAATAAATAATTTAAATATCATATAATTTAAATTTACATAGATAAAAAGTTAATTGATCGCTAATATTTACAGGTAATTACATGATGATAGGAGTTATTTAGGCTGTCTATCCTAGGATAATATGCCATTGTTTTGTGGTCAATTATTTGGTAGGTGTTTGATTGTAATTATGAGTTATTCGCAGGAAAAATTTCAAAAAACCTGCATACATGGTATTTTTTTATATATTTATTTATACCAGGCCTTAACTAACTTAGCTAACTTAACTAACAATCTAAATATAAAATTATACGTGCTTATGCACCTATCGCAACACCATTTACACGCGTATGAGTTTCATTTTGAGATGTTTTTTGGTAACTTTTTTGAAAAAAAAATTTTTCTCAAAATCAAAACATTATATTATCATTAGTGATTTCAATTATGATAGAAGCATTTCTAATAAATATATAAAAGACTTGAAAATATTCTAATTGTGATTCTTGATGAATTTTTCACAATAAATATGTATGAGTTTCATTTTGATTCACTGCATATTCTTTGAAAAGGTTTTTTTGAAAGAAATGACAGCTGGATTGACGTTTCTATGCACGGCACTGGTCTACCGATCTCCCCACTCGACGTTTCAAACGTACGGCGAACTAAAGACAACTTACTAGAAGATAAACATGCCTCCACTGCGATATTATTTTTAAAATCGGACAGAATTTAGAATTTTGACAACGGACGGCCGCGCCGTGTTGTAACATCGTCGTTTTTTTTCTGTTCCTCTCCCGTATCACCTCGGCGTCAAAACAATTCGATACATTTTAAATAAATACGAATCGACGGCGGACGGAACGGACGCGAACAAATCGGCGGGAGACAGACAGTTCGGTGACTTGCACGCGTCCGATGTCGTTTAGGCGTGTCGCGCGATTTCCACACACGCATTGTTGTCGACGGACGTTGTTTGTTTGACGCAATGTCGTCGAGGTAAGATGTGCTATAGTAAAACAGCACATGAATCATTTTGCGTGAATTTAAATGGGCATACGCGTCATACCTTGCTCCGAACAAGTACATACGTACAATCGTTTCAGTATGCTGGCCGTGCGCGCGTAAACACACACGCATACCTGCCTGTTCATGAACGCTTACCTGTTTTCCGATGACCGCACCGTATAATTTTAGAGACGGATGTTAATATTCCAAAATGGACACGAAGTGTCATTGATCAAGAATTCATTCATGCGATGACATTTCGATGACTTGTCGAAAATGCGACAACGAACGCAGCAAACATAATGAACCGATTTAATACCTTGATAAGTTTTTTTTTTTTTAAAAAAAAAGAATTCAAACTATCGGAAACATTCTAACTATTGTATTCTGTTTGATTTACATAGCCACTCAAATGAAAATACGCACTTGTCGATAAGATTTATCGACAGAATTCGTTTCTTTGTTGTTTGAGGTTTATGACCGCGTTGTTCCACGCTAAACGCCTTCCATACTAAATTCCTCAAGTTTATTAATCGATTAAAAAATCACATGTGTAGAACAAACTTTGTTGCCAGTTAAAATCGATTAATTATTTTTGTAATACTTTGAATGGTCTACCGAGAATTGGTCTTACCAAGAGTGTTGTAAAATGGTGCAACAATTGAACACAAATGAATTTTCATCCCCAACATATGTATTGTTCACTTTTTTGTTTATAACAATAATCGGCTAATCTGTTTACCTGTCTGCATCTAAGAAGACTGTAATATTTAAGTGAATAAGTGTTATGTATTGTTTTTTACAACATGATTTTTGTCTTGGATTTGGGTGTTTTTCGTTTTTGTTTTGGATTTTGGCGAAACAATTTATAATCATTTTGTAATGTTTAACTAAGGTGTTTCAGTTTTTTTTTCTGAAGACATCCTCTTACTGATTACACTGTTTTCGATTGAATGGGGGTATTCACACTAGTCAACATTCATACAGTATTTACGCCCATTACCGCTCGTCTCACACCCTCTTATCATCAAATTCCCCCACATAAAAACATTAGTTTTCGGGTAAGAGCGTGTGAGACGAGTGGTAATGGGCCGTGAATACTGTATAAATGTTGACTAGTGTGAATACCCCCAATGTTCATAATATATCAACAAATGTATCCTAATCAGAACCAGATTTAGATGAAGAAAGGCCTTACATTTTTGTGAAGCCCCTGAGTCCTCTCAATTCCCCAATCTCGCGACTAGAAAAAAATATTATACACCTTGATCAGAGGTTCCTTAGATTTTGAGATTCCAGGCTTCAGTCTACCAAGTTTATATGTAAATTCGACACTGATCATAGTAACCTTTGTTCAACGCGATTTCGATTATTAAAAATTTGTTTTTTTCATGTACACACATATATAGGGTCATCCAAATGTGACGCCTAAATTTGTGTTTTATTAAAAAGAAATATGTGTATAGGGTGGTGTAAAGGGAAATATGTGTATACTTTCTTTCGTTTCTTTTTAATAAAACACAAATCTAGGCGTCACATTTGGATAACCCTATACATACATACATATATGTATGTATATATATATATATATATATATATATATATATATATATATATATATATATATATATATAAATTTGAATTTAAAATCGAAATAATTTAAAACGTCAACGCTTATGGGCGCGTTTGTTTTTTCAAACACATTCAACTATTTAACAAATTACGTCATCTTATTGAATTTATGGATGTTGCAAGGAGCGTCTGCGATTACACAGTATCCCGTTTATGGATAGATAGAAGTTAAATTTTTAGGTCAGCATATATTAACATTTAGATATGTAGATGTGAAACGATACAGACAGACAGACGTCGACCACGCATCAATCCGCACGAACGCGGCATCATCTTGTGCGGCGCTATTTTTTCCACGACAATTAAAATAAAATTATGGAAATTATCGATTGACACGGTGTATTATATATTTATTGCTATATACTTAAATGAAATTATTTTGTTTGATAATAATTGTGTTTCTCCAATCGTCGTCATAGTGCGCTCCCTCGCCCCCTTTTTCGTCTGAAATACACACCTTAATAAAAAGACGAAATAATATAATCATATTTGAATATGCAATTATACAGAAATTGATTTTTAAATTTAAATAAAATTAGAATTAAATTGTCTAATATATTTCTTGGACATATATATATATATATATATATATATATATATATATATATATATATATATATATATATATATATATATATGCCCAAGAAAATACCCTTAGGACAAAGACAAATTCGTCAAAATATACTGGAAGAGAAAAATATTGAATCAGTTGAAATCAGCGTCGGATTTATATTAAAATATAAGGAGGATTGGGAGGGGCTCAGAGGATCTCACAAATTTAATAGTCTAAGACCTCTCTCATATAAATCCGGCTCTGGTCAAAGTGAAGAGGTTTGCATCCATTAATGTATAGAAAGAGACTGATAATGATTACATATATATCTATATATAGGATCATACAAATGTGATGTCTATTTGTGTTAAAAAGAAACTATACTCATGTTTTCTTATAAATCACCAATATACACGTGTCTTTTTAATAAAACCCAAATCTAGGCGTCACATTTGGATGACCCTATATAAAAAAATCTTCAATTTTTATATAAAATATTTAGAGTTTTAGCGTGCATTTTTTCCTAAATTCTTAAAAGAAAAGTATGAGTAATAATAACAAAAATAAAATTTAAAACAAATGCTGTTATAGTGATCCTATACTCAGAAACAACATCCGAAAAAAACAAAAATACTGAGAGAAATCATTATATAGGAGAATACACAAAAAAATTGTACAAAAAATGAATCTTCAATTCATATAAAACGATAATACAAATGTTGAAATTCAAGTCAAAGCATTATAAAACACTCAAAGTACTTATAAGATTATATTTTTTTAAAAAGATATACATACAGCATATAATATAACTCGATGATCTCAAGTTATAAAGAAGTTAATTGTATTCCAATACGTAAATATGTAATTTAATACAAAACTGTAATTTAACACAAATAAATCACTCGTTCCAGAACATCACAAGACTTTTTTCAGTATTCTATAGTTACTTATTATTTTCAATTTATAAGTTGATACGCATTTCGATAGTCATCCAAATGTGTCGCCTAGATTTGTGTTTTATTAAAAAGGTTCATGTGTATAGGATGGTGTATAATCTAGGCGTCACATTTGGATGACCTTATGAACACAAATAAAACAAGATGTTATAATGTGACAATACGGAGGACGAAATGTGCATCATTAAAATGAACAACATGTGATTATTGAACACTTTAATGAAATATTAGTGTTGGAATAAGAGAGTTATTTGCGTTAAAGAGAATTGGCGACGAAAATGAATAACAGCATTTGGGAATGACCAAGTTCAAATATTCTATAAGTAATAAAGAGTTTATTAGATTTTATTTGTTTTTATTCCACAGCAATCTACATCTAATTATCTGAATATCGGCTGGTTTTTAAATCAGGTGGCTTGTGATCGAATGCGGTTCACAGCCTTCTATATATTTATTAATAACTGATTTAAAAATGATAGAACAGATTGTAAATTTTTAGTAAAAAAAAATACATGCTTATCGTTCAACAATTTTTCGTCGAATTTTTTTACTTAAATATTAAAACTCAATTTCAGTGTTATTTGTCGATTTAATTAATCAGCAATTAAGGCGCGCCGATACTTAACACTTGTACTTCGGCCTAATCTATAAAATGTATCTGTCATAAATTGTTGTTTGTTTAAAACTATCTTATCGAACAAAAACCGAGATAATTTTTTTAAAAATACATACGTTTCAGGCGATAATTATTTTTTTATTTGTATATTTTTGAAGAGGATGTATATATTTCACATAACAATGTTATTTTTAGTAAAAGAAATATTATTATCGTTCTGTTTGAAACAATTGCGTAAATTATACGTCAGTATCGATATGCAAACAATATAGGGAGAGTCGATTTAGAATTTCGTTCGAGAAATTGTATTTTTAGAAGACTCGAGCAAAACAAACATATTTATTGGCACAAAAGAAATGACAATACGGAAAACGAACATTTTTGTTTTAAAATTATGAGAAAAGAGAATCATAGTTTTCATAGAATTTCAGAATTTCGTCCAATCGCGAATAACGTTTCAAATAAAATAATCAATACCCCCCACTTTCATACATTTTTATTGAATCACCTAATAACTAAATGGAAATAATTTATTTTAATAACATTTTTTTTTATTTAAACACACGTGTGCATGTGAGTGTGCATTCTATAACTGAAATACCAAAAATAAAACGATTTTATTTTAAATTTTCTATCAATGAAAAATTTTTGTTCTCCTAAAAAAAAGCTATGTCATCTCATTAAAATATTAAGTAATTTCCTATGACAGTGGTGTCAACAAAAATATATAAAAAATATTTTTATATATTTTTGTTGACTTTTAGGAATTATTTAGTTTATTTTATATTTTAATGGGCTTTTAAAAAACAGTTTTTCTAATTTTTCTATATTTTTTAAATTTTTCAAAATTATTTCTTACATTTTTATCAATTTTTATTAAAAGAATAAAATAGAATTTAAAAAAATATAAAATACATTTTTAAACCATTTTAAATCATAGAAGTATATTGCAATTAAAGAAAAAATAAATGTAAAAAATTTAAATGAGTTATTTTTGAATATACATAAAGACCTTTTTTCGTTCGTTAAAATTTTTTTGAGAGACTTGTTTGAAAACAGAGGTCTCTCTCAAGCTGAATATATGAGTTACTGTTTATATATGAGTTTGACACCACTACCCTACGATATAAAAAAAATTGCGAAGTAGAAGCCATATTCATTGAGGAGTATAAAAAAAAATTAATTATAACTGTTTCAATTTAAAACAAAATGGCGCCTTTATTTTTAACTTTGATTGTTGGCGAATCTACATATTTAAAGAAAAAAATTATCAATGATTAATTAAAATATGGTTAAAAATGTGTATGTATATATAAAAATTTAATTAAATCAATTTAATTTTACGTATTATACTTAAAAAAATATATTAGCACTGAAATAAATAGTAAATAATAGTCATTAAACACTGATTGTAACATTAATCTGTGCCAAATTTACCAAGACTTGGTAGGTAGCCTCACAATCTAAGGGACCTCCAGTTCTACTCGTACGGATGAGGGATAGGGAGAGGATTAGGGGCCTCACAAGTAGAATAATATAGGATCTCTCTTTATCTAAATCCGGACCTAATATTAAAAAAGTTGCTTATACTATGACAATTTACAAAATTTAATTTTGTTTTTTTAATCCAAGTACTTTATTGCAAAAAAAATAGATTTTATTTTACATGTGGCATTAAATTATGTAATGTAAACAGGGTCTCATTTAGAACAATTCACACACTACAAACATTCATTGAGAATTATATATTTGAAATAATTTTCACTTAGACATTTCATTAACTTCTATTATTGATCATTGTCGATTAAAGGATTTATTAAAGAAAAGTATAAGAAAGAAAACACGCGCTTATAACAATACTTATATATTAACAAAAAAAAATATTAAACCGGTACACAACAAACTTATACTATTCAACAGAATAACAACTAATGATCATGCTTGCGGGATCTCCTGAGCAGCACGATATGCATTCTCTAATGCTGAAGTTATTATCTGCATGTCGCCTTCAATTATTCTTGCCCAATTCTCAACGTCTCCGATCTCTTTCAAAGCACTGCTATACTGCTCGACCAAACTCAGCCACTGTTGTGTCATTTTTGAGAACTCAACAGCGCCTTGGTGAAGCCTTTTCGCTTCAGCATCGAGTTTTTTTTGATTTAAGTATGACTGCGCGACCCTAATCACATTTGTTTTAAAACAATTTTGTTATTTTATCAAAAACGTCAGGATTTATAATTGACTTTTAATATGCTAGTGTAATGTAATAGAATACAAAGATAATTATAAACGTTTCATACGTATTATAATGTTAGTGATTTTCAGTATAACAGTTATTAAATTCTGAAATTAAACATTACTCACCCGACATTCAAATGATCAACAAGAGCTTGCGCTAATTCATCAGCTGATTGTACTGATTCTTTACGTTTGCGTTCTAAAGGAAACCAAACAAATATTTATAATATAACTCAAATAATAATTTAAAGGCACTTACCTTGTTCTTCCTTTTTCTCTGCTTGTTTTAACTGGTGTTCTTTTACCATTGAAGATAACATCGTTGTTGATTAATTTACATATCAAAAATTGTCAATATTGTACTGTCGGTACAACAGATATCATTTTTTTTTCACACCAATGTTTGGTAAATAAAACAATTGTGTTATCAAAACGTGCTAAATAGATATAGGCTTTTAAAATAAAATTTCATATTAAATATCACGCTAAGAATGTAGAAACACCTATTACTTTCTTCAATTTGTAAAATTACCACTTTAAAATCATAAATGTAGCCGATTTTTATTTCATTTATAATTTCCACCTTTTTATTGATAAGTGTATATATACATCATGTACACATATATATATATATATATACACGCATATGAAATGATTGCAATTGTTAAAAAAATTCATTGAGACTTTGTACAATTACTCGTTCATTCATTTCCAATCACTAAAATTCCTCCATATTGTTATTACCAAAACTAGAAGACAAACTAACATTTGAAATGCATTTTATTATTGAATTTTAGAGGTCCTATCGCCTAGACAAATTCTTAAATTTATTTCATTGAATATAGATTTGAAGTAACCTCTGAAATAAATAACGGGAGACGGGTTTAGGAGAAAGGAGAGAAGACTGAAGCAAGCACTTAACAAAACTCACATAATTGCCTTTAAAAACATTTATTTAAAGTGACAATTATAGAAAAGACAAAGGCAAAATAAAACAAACTAATAATAATAATAAAAAAAAAAACAAAAACAAATAGGTAATATAGTTCCTAGCCAAGAACAGGCTCTCAAACAGAAGACACGTGCACCCTGTTACAAAAATATATACTTTGACTTTAAAATTTTCTCGCGTGGCCATCCCACTCGATCGGTTCTATTTAAACGCAACAGAGAGGACATAAATTTTTTTTAAAAAAATATATACATAAAGAACATACGTGTATACATACACAAATATGTATGTGTATGCATACGCGTATAACAGCTCCCCTAAATACAACAATGGCATTACAAAAAAAGACAACATATCTGATCATTTTTTCATAATCGTACCCCCGCCTGCCTGCCTCTTTTCTCCCTCAAATTCTCTCTCTCTCGTTCCGGACATTGCCCGTCTTGCTACGAAAAAATTTGCACGTGTTTTATACACATCATAATACTTCGTACTTCTGCTGAAACTCTTCAAACTACTCTAATATCGTGCGATATCTTGATCGTTCAAGATGTGCAAGACAGGAGAGTGTCAATGAATTTTTCTAGATCGAGATCTTCGGCTGACACAACAACGCGTTGTTGCCGCTTTAATTTCGTTACTGTATTTTCAATTTTTACTTCTCAAGTTCCGTTAACTCTTCTTTTAAAACCTTTTTAAACAAACGAAAACACATTAGAAACTTTTGGGTTTTTACTCGTATCGTGTTTTGTTGTTAACTTATTTTTATTACAAATGAAAACAAATCATAAATAATCTAGATAATATTGAGAGATTTTAAAACAGATAGTCGACGCCTATCAATTTGTTTTTCACTGAAAAATCGATCTCGTGAATTGTCTGCCTGCCTGGTTGCCCGTTCGGCATAAAACTTAAAACTGAATACTATAAATATGTTTATTTGCTTTTACATAATCCTTTATGTCCATTCAAGGGAATTACAAAAGATAACCGGTCTAATTATGTTATTCTCGACCGGATGAGGTTTTACAATTAAAAATCTATTTTATCCATTTACAGAATTTCGGTCTTTGGCCGAAACCCGCTCGAAACACAGCATCAGAGAAATCCGCACTTCGCTTCGTAGACGCTACGGTGTCGTTTTTCTCATAAACGAATTTACTTCCGAAATAGACGGTCCTCGTGCGGGTTTCTCCGACGGGTCCGAGCGGCTTAATGTTAACTAAAAAACAGTACTTTATTATATACTACAGACTCAAAAACATAAGAACTAACATAATTTTTTCCTTAATATTATAATTATAGTGTATTATTGGCCAGCAGCATAAATGTCCTAGCCTCTGACTCATCAGTTCTCCCACAGTTAATAACGACCTGAAAGTAGGAGTACAACAAGAAACCCATTAACACAGTTATCGATGCTTTTCAAAATTATTCGTTAAAAAAACATTCATACATTTATATTTATACGATGAAAAATATTCAATCCGCATTTACACAGCAATTGAAGATCACAGTCACTTTTAATTCTAAGATTTATTGTCTCCGTAATGAACGATAAAATACTCATACTCACGTACACGATAAGTGTACGTACGTAAAAGAAATGACATTTCTCTAGAGGATTAATAATTATTTATTGGTGATTGTAACTATTGTATTTTTAAATAATTGAAAATCCTATAAAAACCTATTTACATTATGGAAGAAAATGAATCTCAAGTTTGCAAACACATTTTCACTTACACACTGCTAATTAAGCTTTTCAATTATTTACATTTCAATGAAAAGTGATTGTGAACTTTCTTTATAAAAATATTTGTTACATCTGAGTGAAAAAAAAAAAAGAAAAAAAAATGAACACATTCAAACTTGCACTACAAAAATATAACATACAATGAAGCTTTTGAGGTAAAAATGGAAATGAGATTAACTTTTTAAATAAATTTCAATGTCACATGTAAATTATTTACATCTTCAAAATCTCATTTCATCATTAATACTACAAAAGACATGAATACGCTGCAGAATTTTATTTGCTTATTTATTTACTTCTTAAAAACGATACTTACGAGGCGAATATGAACGCGACCTAGAACGGTCATAACGCCTTCCTCTGTAGCGCGGAGAAGGTGAACGACGATCTCTGTAGCTACGGTATCCGCCTCCGTAATAATCGCTATCGGAAGAAACAGGGTTAATTTTCATCCGAAATGAATATTTATATAATTCCTTTACAGAAAACAATACTCACTCTCTGTCGCGACCACGACCCCTATCATTCCACCGGTCATAAACGCTGAAATTAAATCAGAGTACATTGCAGCATCGAAAGAAACGTAAAACGAAGAATACATTTACACATATAAGGTTACGCATTTAAGTAGACAAGAAATGTCCGTGGATGCCTCTAATAGATACTTAACTCCTTTTAAGTTCTATTCTAATATCCACATTCATTAAAATGAATAATATTCCGAAATATTACAACAGATGATAAATGAACCTGTTTGTATCAGCTATTCATTAAACATTTCGGAATTGAAAAATATAAATGAATAAAATTATTGTTTTTAAAGAGTGATACACACACACACGCGCACGCACGCACACGCACACGCACACACACACACACTTATATGTATACATATTCTACATGAACAGCTGTACATAAATCAGGTACAGGCCAAACAGTATTTTGAGCGCTTACTACGTCGGTTTTCCCATGTAAATGCCAGGTGTTGGCGTATGTGCTCTCTGTGTTATCGAGAAGTCCACTCTGATGTTTCTCCCGTCGATCTCCATTCCGGAACACTGCTCTTTGGCGACTTTCGCGTCTTCTGCACTTTCGAAGTAGACGAATCCGAATCCTCTTGAGCGGCCAGACTGAAGGTAGAAACGTCGATCAAACAGAACCGACAAAAAGTAAACGCTTTAATAAGTCGCGATACTCACTTTCGCGTCTATTACGATCTGTACGCTTTCGACCGGCCCGTACTTTGAGAAAATGTGGTACAGTTGCATCTCTGTCGTGAACGTGCTCAAACCGAAAACTCCTAGGCACCGCGAAGGCGCTGGATTCTCCCTGGTTCCGACGTGTCTGCGCCTGGAAGACATCGGGCTGTGTGAACGCGATCTCTCGTGGCGCCCATACCGGCCACGGCTATAAGACCGCGATCGGCTGCGGCTGTAACGCGACGTTTTATACTTCCTGGCCGGTGGAGAACGCGAAGAGCGGCTCCGAGAGCGATACCGCGAGCGTTCTCCTCCTCTCCGTTCCGAACGGTCACGTTCGTCGCGTGACGACCTCTCGGGACGCTCACGCTCCTCCCGGTACGAAGACATTTTGCGCGAGCGGCTCGGACTTCTGTTGGCGGAAGGAACGATTGCGGGTTATTGGTCCGGTCGATTTTATCAGGATGAATGAAGTTTACCAATCGAAAAATAATATTTTTTTTGATATGATTTATTAAACTGTCTAACACCTAAATCACCACAATATAATTAATTTTATTTATTCACATTTAATATTTAAATACTCTGATAGAAACAAGAACAGTGGCACAACAAAGTGACAGTAAAACTTTCTACAACTGAAAGTTATTACCGTGTTGTTTTTTCTTTTTTGGAAAAATGCATCCTAGAAGTCATCTATATCAACACAGACATAAATTACTTAGATAGTATTGTCAGTATCTGAATATAAGGTTTTAATAATACTAAGGAATAAATAAACACTTCTTATATACAATTATAAAATATTTAAAACTACATGCAAATGCCAAAAGAAATCCCTAAAACTCAATGAAAATAAACTTACATCTCTTTACGTCTCAAAAAATACCCCCTGCAAACATAAAATAATCCTAGATAAATAATTATTTTATTGACAAACACTAGATATCCCAACCATTAAAAAATATATATACTATTTAAATAAACATATTAAACGGTTTACAACACGAACAGATTGATTTTATCTGAACAAAACATGTTCACGAAAATTAAACATTTATACGGCTTTATTGCTGTACATTAATTACTGATATTAACAATATACATTAACCTACAATGAACGACGCTATCGAGCGTTAAATTATTGCATATTGTGTGATCAATAACAATCAAGTAATTGCAAATAAATTTGTTTATTCAATAAAACGTCTCTATGAGAACAGATCACTAAAAACCCCATAATAACATTGTTAACAATATAAATAAAAATATGCAAATCCAACAAACTTCCCGAATACCAAATACTTACCTTGAGTAGCTTTTCTTGAAATTTTTATGTTCGACGGGTGATCGGCTTCTACTATGTCCTCTTGCTCGACCGTTCGGTGGAGATTCTTCTTTTTTGATCGCGGGACTATGAGCTGAACCACTACGAGACCGTGTACGCTACCAACAAATACAAACATTTAGCAATCGCTTAAATTTAGCCGAAGGAATGATGTATAATACTAAATCGCGTCGACCTTGAGACCGAGTTATAGAGAAAACGTGTTTACAAATAATACCGGTCGTCTATAAATAATTATTTATCGACTATTGTAGTATCATGTAAACGTTAAATTACCTCTCTATCGCTCATTGTTGTAAAAGAATCGTGATGTGGGCGAAATTGCAAAGACGACGATAAGAAATGACACAGCGTTATAAGCACCGAAACGAGTAGCGTTATTGACAAAAAATGGCGCCGATGGAACTGACTCGTTTACACCCCGCACACAATAAATAGTGATTATGGAAACAACGGAGTGGATACGGAAATGAACGTGATTGGTCGGTTCCATATTCTCCGTGGCGCGATTCGATCATCTTCCCGCTCATTTTTATTGACCAATCGCCTGTTCAAGTACAGACGGTCATTAATATTCAATTGGATGTTTTCGTCGATACATAGATTCGTTTTTTCTTTTTTAAATATATAGCTGCATGAATACGATATTTTCTAAAAGTGGAGTCCGAATACTGATAACAGGCATTGCATTTAAACATACATCATTCTTATCCTTTTGTGAATCCACTAATAAATAAGTTTCTTTCATTTCAATTTAAATGAACTTTATATGCACACGCAAGCGCGCCGCCCCCAAACATACACGCACGTACGCACACACACACGCACATTTAATCATTTATAACACAATCTGCTTTAATTAATTCCCAACAGTATAAATATTTTCACTATACATATAAATTATTTCTGCATTTGTCACAGATTATATTTCGATAGCCTTAACATAAATCCCGGTTTAAAAGACAGTTAAAATTTACATTTCTTTACAAAAAATAATAAAATCTTTATACTTTTATTAAAAAAATTACCAATTAGTTAAGGAATACAATAATTTTATATAATTACAAACTATGTTGAAAATACATTAAGTATCAAACAAGCCGATCTCATCTAGCTATTTCGTATACCGAGCGCTTGTTCCAACTCGGCTCGTTTCTGCTGTACTTTCGTGTAGAAATATCTACTGACGGCTTCCTGAGCCCACGGCTGATAGTAAAAATCAGCACGTCGTTCTTCTTCGGGGTTACCGACAACGTCCGTGATGGTTTTTAAATCGCGAGTCTGACTTATGATCCATTTGTTGATGAACTGTTGGGGATCTTTTGCGAAACTCAGAAAGAATTCACGGTTTGTTTTCAGTTGGTTGATTGTATCTACAGTTTCATGAATTTTTGAATCCAAACCTTGGATTTCTTGCTGGCTTGCAGTACTCAGTAGGAAATTGTTCATTTGTGCTTTCAACGTGTCGTCTACTTCTACATCGATGTCATAACAAGCGGTTTGTTTACTTTCTGCTCCTCCTTCCACGGAAATTATATGATTTATTACTATAGGATCGGGAGGATGCAGTAACGGGTTCAATCTTTGTGGGATTTCAGCGAATTTCATTCTCTGGCACCCGAATATTTGTTCTAAATATTTGTCACAGACTATATACTCGCGTTCGTGCGAGTCCTGTAACCTGAAATATATTTATATTAAATAAACGACTCGAAAACAAAAACATTTACATTCACCTATGTGTTTTTATATACTGCCAAAGTGCTGAAATAATCACAGGTCTCGTTTGCGTATGTACACCTAAAAGTCTAGCCAATCTCGGATCCAATTTGAATTGCAAAGGCTGATAATCGAGTAATAACAGAATCGTACATCTAACGTTTTTATCTCCTGGACGTTTTACTTGGAATCCATCAGTCTCTTGTGTGGTTAAAGTACGATGCCATTCGACTAAATGATTATCGGGTCCGTATAGTTCTTTATCCAATTCGATAACTAACGATTTGAAGAACGATGAAAATTTACGCTTCACTTTATTCGGATCGTTTTTCGAATCCTCTAGCAATCTGCCTTCGACGCGAAGTTCCCAGGATGCAACGGAACCTTCGGACGCAGGGCCGCTATCCATTCCTTCGGTACCGGGCTCTTTACTAGGATAAAACGTATTCGAGATAAAAATACGTAACTTTCTTTTCTGCTTCATCGGACGTTTCAAGGCTTCTTGTATGTCTAGTCTTTTACGCATAATAGTAGCGTCTAGCTTACGTTCAAAAGCGAGCAAGTCCATATACGCTTGACTCTCCGGGACAAGATCGCGTACTTTTTGCGGAAGAATTTTATCGGCTAGTTTTTTCTTCTTTTTGGTCGTGTTATGTGAAAAGTCCCTGAAAAAATTTATCGAAATCAATAATTACGATCTATTAAAAAAAAAAAGAGTACTAACGTTTTTTGCTGCTGTGCAGGGCCACCTCTTGCATCTTGGGGTCTTTTAACTCCACTAGTTTGATTTTGCATCGGACCTCCACGAATTGGAGAATAAGGCTGTTGAGGAGGTCGTTGCATCATGCCACTAGAAGGCGCACCACCAGGACCCATTGTCGGTGGAGGTGTAAAACCACTACGCTAATAATAAAAGATACTTTTTTAATAAATAAAAAGTTTCAGTTAAAACTAATGTAAATCATTTAACTGGATTTAATTACAAAAATATATTAAATTCATAAATTGAATATATTACAATCATAATAAACATATAGGGCATTTTAGAATTGTATGTATGTGTGTGTATATGTATATATATATATATATATATATATATATATATATATATATATATATATATATATATATATATATATATATATATATATACATGTTAGATTAAATAATAGAGCAAATAAATGAAGAAAACAAGTAGAAAAATCAATTGGTATTTTCCAAATAATATAATTTACACACCGGGAAATTAGGTGTTGAATATTGTCTTATCGGAGGTCCTTGTGGAGGTGGATATCGTTGAGGAGGTCCCCCTACAGGCACTGTGTTAGCTCCAGAACCAGGAAAACGTTGTGCCATTATTTACACCAAAGAAAACTAATCACTACAAATGGCCGTTTTGAGCATTATAGTGAAGTTACTTACGCTTAATGTAATCGTTTCAGGGCCGTAATGAATATATTTTTAATACAGGTTCGTACTCGTCACATAAATTGAGAAAAATGTAGTATAAATATTAAAAAACGAATAACTAAATAACATTAAATAAATAATATTAAACATTTGTTCATTTATGCATGGAAAATTATTTAAGAGAAAAGGATTATTAACTTGTAAATAACTGTAATAATTATTTATACTTACTCTAATAATATAATCTTGAATGATTTTTAAAATATTTAAAACATTTTTATAAATATGTGTATTACAACAAATATTGAACGATATGTGTAATAAACTCTCTTAAAAACTTGTGATTTCCAATAATAATAAAATGAAATTATCCTTGCAACAATACATAAAAAATATTATAATATAAAAAGATAAAAATAAATATTGTAAATTATATTAGACGTTTTTATGCCTTTTATCTATTTATTAGAGATACCTCCATCGTAATTGAAATAATTCATCATAATATAATGTGTTGATTTTGAGAAAAAAATGTTTTCTAAAAAGTTACAAAAAAAAACAATTCAAAATGAAATTTATACAAACATATACAATTTTAAATTTAAGTCATGTATCATTATTATTTTTGCTCCTTAACCTTTGTCTGTTTCACATTTTATACGGTATAGTATTTTCTTTTCTTTTAAATAAGCAACTACATTATAATCTGTATCTTTGTGCACTATTTTTGTACTTAATATTTTCATTATTAATAAATTTACTTCATTCATTCATTCATTGAAATTTAGGTTTTGTGTTTAAAACTTTTGCTGTGTGTAAACAGAGGGGCGAATCTTCAACTCAAGAAAGAAAGTTAATGACTTTCCATTTTACCAATGGAAAATCATTACAGGAAATAGGAAAAATGGTAAATAGAAGTAAGGCTACAATGCAGAGTATCTTAAAAATATATAAGAACGGTCAACAAGTAGAAAAATAAAACCAAAATGAGTCCTCTAAAAATCTGGAATATTTACGACAAGCGAAAAGTATAGGGATCCAAAAATAAATTTTATTAAAGAAAAATGAGTTAACCTTCATCCAAGAACATAACACGAAGGCTTATAAATTCTAGAAAGATGTATTATTCATAGATGAAAGTAAATTCAATTAATTTGGATAAATATATGAAAAAAACCTAATAGTACAGCCCATTCACAATCGATTAAAAGAAATTAAAGCCAACTACGGTTACCCCACTAAATACTAAATTTAATATAAATATTAATGTATTAATAAATAAATATAAACTTAAATAGATGTACGAGTTTCACTTTGGCAACTTTTTAGATTTTTTTTTTTAAATCAAGTTATTTATATTATTAATTATTTCAATTATAATGAAAGTATTTCTAATAAATACATAAAAAAATAAAAATATTCTGATTGTGATCAGTGATGAATTTTCAACAGTAAATATATAAAATATCATGCTGTATTAGTTTGATTTTGAATTTTCACTGTAAATTATGTATAAATGCTTATGTATTTTTTATCAGTTAATGCTTCAATTAATAAATGATAAAATAATGTATTTTTCCTGATATAATTTTTTTTATTGTCACGCATTTCTAAACAATGAAGTAAATAAAAATAAAACGAACTAATTTTTGAGGAACAAGAATAGACTTATTCATAGTAATGTTTATACGTGTCTCTTTTTCTGTTTGTTTTATATTGTAATTATGTCGTCATCAATTATTTATAAGCGAATGTATGTCAGAATGACAAATCTAATTATATTGTAAATAAGAAATTAGATTAAACGTAAGTTGGCACGGATGAATTAGATTGATCTTTATTTTAAATTTGTCTTACTTCAAATTAGTGACCGTCAGGATGTGTGGGGTCATGGTCATATTAACATAGATGTGTATATGAAACATAACTTTGAAAGAGTTACGATAAAACGTAATCATGATTCACATTGTCTGTAGACTCCCACTAAATTTTACGCATTGTATCTATCGTTAACGTGCATGTGTTGTTTTGATTTCGTAATTCGCTATTAGCTAAATTTTATTGTAAAATGAACTAACCAAATAGTAATTTTTCTATCTGAGCATAAGCATAATGGTGAGTAGGTTTATGTAGAATTAGAAAATGTAGTACATACGGATAGCCACGAGTATATACGCATATTTTTCGTAGACTTTACGTCTGATGTCTGCAATAATACCTATTTCTGCTGCGGCATCGACGAATCACAACGAGACGAAAGAGTTCGTACAGTCACGGCTGTTGGAGTGCGTGAAACAGTGCCAGATTAGATACGGAGGTCGAACCGAACTAGCTTCCGAGCGCGACGGTTGCGTGACCGATCTGTGCGGTAGCCTAGAAGCGGTTCTGTGCCACGGCATGCGTTCGAATCCGTTGACGAAAGATTTACGCGATTCCACTCTGAAGCAAGTGTCCCACTTGATTACTAGTCGGCTTATTTTAGGAAACGAAGGTCAAGGTTAGCTCGGGCGGACGTGTTTATTAAAATTTATTACGTTTACTAATTTTCTTTCTAACATAACTTATATTTCAATGCTTGTAGTATTTTGGCATTATATCGTGCTACATTTAACAAAACATGAGAGAGAACGGTACGCAATGCTAAAAAGGGTTTGTACAGATATCGGAAGAGGTAGAGCTTGGATTAGAGGTACTTTAAATGAAAAATCATTGGAAAGGTTAGTTTTTTAATTTATAAATTGTCGGTCGGAGTTATTAAATAATGCTTGTTAAATTATAAAAGAGATTAAACCTTTTTTATAGATATCTGCACTGTCTATTAGGTAGTCAAGAACTTCTTGAAGCATATTATGAAGAATGGGCTTTTTTAAGGGATCAAGAAAGAAGTTCTATGCTGCCAAACATGGCTGCAGGTTTGTCTATATTTATATTTTATATATATATATATATATATATATATATATATATATATATATATATATATATACACATATTTACATATATATGTATATAATTTTTTTTAGGTCTTAACTCAATTTTATTTGCTATAAGTATAGATAATCCTGACCTTAATGTAACACCAGTTTTCAAAGGTTATCTTTCAAATTCACATAATGAACCCGTTATTGTTACTAGTCTTCCAAAACCAGCTGAGCATAGACAGAACCGCCGAGTAGTGAAACAGATAATTTCATTTGATGATGATGACGACACTACAAATACTGAAGTGTATTCAACAAGTGTGCGTCGTGATTTGGCGGATCATGAAAGAACAGTACAAAATATCAGTAAAGAAAATGAAGAATTCAGTACAGAAAGCGGTGATCAGAACCCGACTGTTCTTTCACCGGTCAGTAAATCCGATATCGCCGTATTGATACCTGTAGTTCAGACATCGGAAATAACTGTCACCGAAGAACTTCCTACTCAAGAAATTGTGTCGGATGTTTTTGAATGTGACGATAGTGCAAATGAAGTCGACGATGTGTCGAGGATACAGTCTTTAATCAAGTATATTAATTTTATATTCTGTATATAAATAATAATCGTGTGAAATTGCATATCTGCGAGTGATAAACTATTGTTTAAAAAATCGTTATTGGTTTTTATATGATTTTTTTCAGAGAAAACGAAACATTGAAGTCTCAGTTGAAGCGTTATGTGAGCGCAGTACAAATGTTGAAAAAAGATGGCGCCGAGGTTCATAGAGCTCTAGCTACTTTGAGTGGAAACGTGAACATATTAGAGTACCACCGTGAAGTGAAGCAGTACGAATCGAAGCTCATACAAGTCGCTGAAATGCACGCTGAACTAATGGAGTTCAACGAACACTTACAAAGACAAATCAATTATAAAGATCAGATCATATTGAAATTGAGGCACGATCTCACCGAGCTGAGAGGAGGTACTCTTACAGACGACGATACGGTCGGCGAAGTCAGTATTTCAATTCCGTCGGCATTTCTGACCGGTAGTGGATCGGACGCATATCATGTTTATCAAGTGTATATCAGGGCCGGTATGGACGAATGGAATATATATAGAAGATACGCCCAATTTTATACGTTACACACGGAGCTTAAAAAGTTGGATCCGGCCGTAACACAGTTCGATTTTCCACCAAAAAAGACAATAGGAAATAAGGTTGGATTTTCGATAAATCACGAAGTTTCGAACATCTTCGTTTACGTAATTTTTTTTATCAGGATTTAGGTTTAGTAGAAAAACGGCGAAGAAAATTGCAGACGTACCTCAGACGTATTCTGAGGCACTGGCCTGAACTTGCAGCTTGCTCTAGCCGTGCAGCCCTACAGCAACACCTTGCATTTTTCAGGTGAAAGTGCGTTTAAGCTTAGATTCATAAAGTAATAAGTATAACATTTTCTGGGAAGAAAAGAGAACAAGTCATTAGTTTTCAAAATCAATGAATACATTATTTTTTTTTACATTTAGGGATTCATTGCCGATCGATAAACTGAAAAAACCTAAACAGGGTGGTGTGTTCTCATCGAGCGGTTCAAGTAGGAGCACATCAACATCGAGTACAGAAACGCATTATAATGGTCTATAAAAATTGTTATTTTTTATAAAAAAAATTGTTCTATTATTTAGTTGTATTGCCAGCTGATATTTTATATAATTGTAAATATATTTTGTATAATTATAATTATTTTAACATAAAAATAAAAATTTTATATGTATATATGTATACAAGTTTTCTATATATGATCTTATTAAACAAAATCTACCTCCAAAAACTGTGAGATATTAATAACCTAAAAGGTCAGTAAGAATATGTGTAGATGATAATAATTTGACTGTTTGCATATTATATGAGTGTGGTTTAAAGTAAAATGCGGTTGAAATTAAATTAAACATAGTTTTACAAATCTAATATACCATATATTTAAAATTCATACAAAAGACACAAAAAAAAAATAGTACAACGTCATCACAAACATATAACATAAAAATAATTAGTATTTTCCGTTCTCACTTATGTCTTATGTAAGACATAATAGAGAAAGGAGTTCAAAATAGTATATATGCGAGAGTGTAATTCCTATCGCTTAAGTACTAATTAAAAAAGAAAAGATGGCACGGTCATCCACGTAGACAAAAGTACCTTTTTCGAATAAATATTACACGCGCGAAGTTGTGTTCGTTCTAACGGCTGAAGGACAATTGTCTATATGCGCATAATAGACGATAAAACAGGTGTAAACGAACAAACGCGCCGCATGGATTTATTTTTATCGAGTAGATTATTACGTGCAGTCTTTCGCCGAAGTTTCAAGTGGATATCCACGCAATTCGTGGTTCATCATCTTCAGTAATGGATGTTTTCCGCAGCCGCATTTACCTCTGAAATCGTCGAGGTCGAGTGCCCAAATCATACCGCCTCCTAGTCTCAAGTCCTTAATCAATTGGGACTGGAAATAAAAATTTCATTATATATATATATATATATATATATATATATATATATATATATATATATTTATAGAGAGAGAGAGAGAGAAAGAAGCATGAATCTTAAGAAGAGAAATGAATGGATTAGAGAGAAAACAATAATTGCAGATGTTATGGCAAAAGTGAAAAGTTTGAAATGAAAATATTTGATGGGAACGCTGATGGACAATGGAAGCTATTGATTGGTAACTCAGATATATAAGGCCTAGGAAGAGACCCATGGATAGATGAGATAGAGAAATAAAGAAATTCGTTAGAATGGACTAGAAAAGGAATGCATTGGTTCGATCGAAGTGGACAATTTTAAGAGGTCTTCATCCAGCAGTGGTTTGAGAGGGACTGATGATGATAGAGAGGATGAGAGTGCTGATAAATCAATTATGATTATTGTAATTGATTGAATTTCGATTTGTACTCCGATGTAAATCGAAAATGTTGCCTTAAATAAATTAGTAAAGAAATAAAGAAACGAGTAAATGAATTACCTTTCTCTTAATTTCTGAAATATCGTCGTACGATACCCACTGGTTGCCCATATTCGCATAAGGTCCGATTCTACCTAAAGGATCGCGTGTTACAAGCCATCCTCGGTTCTTTACTCGATCGCAAATCTAAAATAATAAAGGAACGAATTAACAACAGTTCGTATATAAGCGATAATAGAGCACTCACTTCGTAATATGCGAGGAAACCTCCGGCTCTTGTGAATTCTCCAGCTTCACCAGGTCCATAGGATTTTGCATTGAGACCTCGATTGTTCGTGTCGGCCAGACTGAACGATTGGCCATATAAAGGCATTCCCATAACTATTTTACTTGCTGGAGTTCCTTGTTCTATCCAGTAATTGAGCGAGAAGTTCTGTAAAAAGTTCGTTTAATGTGAATTTCGATTTCAAGAGACAAACGAAAGAGGATTCGGATACTTACAGCGTTGAAGTAGTCGTAAGTATCGCCTGGATAGTAATAGAGAGGTGCAACGTGACCGGTCTGTTTGTCCCAATGTCCATGGAAATCGTACGTCATCACTGCGATCCAGTCGAAGTGTTGGGCGAGCGATGGAACATCGTATCCGGCATCAATGACCGCTTTACTGGGAGAGACGGCCGACGACAATAACCATCCTCTTGGTTTGAACTCGTTGCTCAGTTCGCGGACGAGCGCCGCGAAGCCGGCCTTGTCAGAATCGGGGCCTTTGTTGCAATCGACTTGCCAGCATTTGGGATACTCCCAGTCGAGATCGAGACCATCGAAGTCGTTCTTCTCGATGAACTGGACGACGTGTGCGATGAAACGGGCGCGTGCCTGCGCATCGTTCACCAGACGCGAATATTTATTACCGAGCGAGTCGTTCCAACCACCGATAGCGATCAGAACTTTCACGCCTTTGGCCCTTAATGCGGTCACGCGTTCGTAAAATTCTGTATAAAAACACAAGATCCGTTGTAGTTGAGTCGTACAAATAAATAAATCTGTCATTCTAGTACTGTAAAATTTTACAAGTGTTTGAAAATAGGTAATTGTTGACTTTATTCAGTGGCGCAGATTTCGATGACTATGTCATTATAATCATAACATGACTATCGAAATTTGCATCTTTTAAAGCATTTTTTTAAAGGCATACAAAACGTATTTTTATAAAGGAAAATATTACAATATTGTGATTAGTGATTCATCTATATTAAAATGAATTTTCTACAGTATTAAAGTAAATAGCAAGATTAAAATTCAAGATTAAATTCTAAACGCACGTTTAAATGAATTCTCACTACTTAATTTGTATCATGCAGTCATATTTAAACAATTATAATTTAAAATAAACAATGAAAATGTATAACTGGAGGCCAGTAAACATTATTTTTGAAATTAAAAACAATATTAATTATGCAAACATTTTTTTTTGGTGTTTTGTTTTTCACAAACTAGATCACATCTTTTTCTATTTTATATATTGAATGTAAAATTCAATTTGTATCAGGTTTGAGAAAAAAATTCAAAATTATGATCAGAAAAATGATAAATATATATTTCCTTTATAGAATGCAAGTGAGACAAATGATAAAAAAAATTGAGTGAAATATTTTCATTCAATATTTTTGGAAAGTTTCAATAAGATCAAGGTTTATTTTATTCGTTTTCATATAAAATTCCTCTGTTTTTTTCTATCAATATACATTGACAGATACTTACTGTTATCGATATCAGCCCAAGAATCGTGCGGCTTGATTGTTAAGGAGTTCGAATCCAAGACGGCAAAACCGTACGTGATATGCGTGCATAGACTGTAGTCGATATCATCAGGTGTGTATTTTCCTTCTCCTTGTCTGTAAAAACGATCACGATTACGATTCTTACAGTGTCGAGTTCGATAAATTTAATCCCGTATAAAAAGTTTAAGTATTTGAAGGTCGATACATTCGAAGGTCATTAAATCTCACAGAAAATAAAAGAAAGTGTTGTTGCTTGCGATCACAGACGATGATGAATATTTTATGTTCTTAGATCTATGAATGTATTTTTTTTTAAAATAATAATTTGAAAATAGTGAAAAAGTCTTGTTTAAATTTAGCACTGTAGCGAAACCATTGAGGATTAAGTATAATCGAATAGATTGTTGATTGTTCATGTTTGGAAATTGTAAAAGATTTGAAGGTCGAGTCGAAGGCCAGTGATATAAGAAACGGATGACATCAGATCTGTTTTATAAAAAATGAAGATTCATCTATGGGATTGTTTTGTTTTAATTCTTTCTCGCCAATTTGAATTTATTGAAAATGTCAGTTGTTACAAAAACACTCGTTTGTTTATTAAGCAGAAGAATCAAATACGCTATGGAAATATAAATAATTCAAACGTGAAACACAATAGCATCGCAAAAACATCTGTGTACGACTAAAACTGTTTTTTTTTTACTGTTTTCAGGATTAGTTTATTTCAAAATATTTTCATACGAATCGATTATTTATAAATCGATGAGCACTTTTTAAAATAAAATTGTCTATTTTAATTTTTTTCCAATAGACATTTTCTGATAACATAACGAAATTATTGCGTCTTAGATTAATAATATTCACCTGTACCAAGCCCAGTTTGTGAAATAGCACACGACTCTATATCCAGAATTCTCCGGCTTGAATCCGGTACCCGGATACGAAGGTTTAGGCGGCGTGACGACGGTCGCTTCGCTGCTAACGAACGGCTTTTCGGTCGTAAACGATTGATCATCTTCGCTGCCGACTGCCGGTACATGATCCGGATGACATTTGGTGTTCTCTGGCCAGTCGCAATGATCCTTGTTCCAGAACAAACCAGACGGACATACTTGCATTTGTGGCTCGCCGTGATTACACAAATAATATACGGAGCAGTCTTTTTCGTCGGCGATGAACAAACGTCCGGCGCACGATATACTGGATGGTTTCGTCGGTTCGTGATACACTGGTTTCTGGGTTACTGGTTTTATTGGTGCGTGCTGATATGGTTTCTTCGAAGTGGATGGTTTCGGTGTTACTTCGGATTTAGCTAAAGGAAATTGAATTTTTATATTAGAGTTCCATGATAGTAGTCTTTTATGAGATGAGGTTGCCATTCCCATCTCCACCCTTAAATATGGTTGATTTTTTGGATAGAATAAAATGATTTCAAGTTACCTTCAGATTCGAGCGAGCATTTCGGCTGCGGACCCGGAT
This sequence comes from Neoneuromus ignobilis, assembly GCA_029203775.1. Lineage (NCBI taxonomy): Eukaryota > Metazoa > Arthropoda > Insecta > Megaloptera > Corydalidae > Neoneuromus > Neoneuromus ignobilis. The sequence goes on along the minus strand of CP092090.1, from coordinate 2,278,132 downwards.
AATTCCTTAATACACGGTTGATGGTTCTCAAAAGTGGATATGGTTCACAGTCGCATCTGTTTTTGAAATCGTCGAGATCGAGCGCCCATACCATACCACCGCCAAGACCCATCGCTTTGATGTATTGTGCCTTGTGTTCAAGCATACCCGCATCGTCGAACGACACCCACTGGTCGCGAAGACGAGCGTATGGACCCATTCGACCTCTCGAGTCGCGAACTACTTCCCATCCACGGTGTTTGATGTTATGACATATCTGTACGAAAATTAATCATTGTTTCTTTCTCTCTCTCTCTTTTAGATATTTATTAAATTTATTTGCCGATTTTACTCCAACATATCAACGTTTTATAGTTTTCAATAATCACCTATTCAATTTTGTTTGTTAAAATTTTGAAAAAGTCTCGAACTTACTTCGTAATATGCGAGGAATCCTCTAGCTCTGGTCTCTTCGCCAGCTTCCCCGCCACCGTACGTCGGTGCATTGAGTCCATTGTTGCTGTTATCGGCGAGACTGAACGACTGTCCATATAATGGCATTCCAAGAATGATTTTCGATCGATCGGCGCCTTGAGATAACCAGTAATGGATTGTGTAATTCTAAGGAAAAAAATAGTAATGAGAATCTGGCGATAAGTTATTTTTTAGATAATTTAAAATTGTCTAAATCTGTCCAATTATATCTTCAGAATGTAATTTAGCACTTTGACTAATAAATTATATTCTGAAAGTAAATTGCAAAATCAAAATACTTTATTAAAATGTTTAATAATTACTTATTGTTCACTGTTTTTTACTGACATACATTTCGATTGTCAGACTATTATTTAACTGTTCTCGAAATAAATAACGAAAATTTTAATAAACTTTCGTGTGCTGGTGTTATTTCTTTGTACGAAGAACATCTTACCGTGTTAAACGTCACGTCTGCGTCCTCGGGATGGACGTACATTGGTGCTACATGTCCGGTCTTCTTGTCCCATTGTCCGTGGTAATCGTAGCACATGACAGCGATCCAGTCCAAGTATTTAGAAAGAGCTGGGACGTCGTATCCGGCGTCGACGACTCGTCTGCTAGGAGATACGGCAGCTGACAGCAGATAGCCTTTCGGCTCGAAAGCCTCTCGCAATTCTCTTACGAAATCGGCAAATGCCGGTTTGTCGGATTCTGGACCTTTGTTGCAGTCGACCTGGATCCAAACGAAAATATTTTTATAGATGTTTATGATAAATAAACAGCTTCTCCTAGAACTAAACAATCATTTGCTATCTTTTTTGATTCTAGTCTTTTGTTTTTAATTTCGTTGTTTTTGTCATTTTTTTTGATTTTAATGATCCTATCTAAATGAAATACTTTATCTTTATTTGTAATCATTCTTCCTCATGAACAATGGAATAATTGATTAAACTTTACATTTTTGCTACTGTGGAAGACAAATAAAGATGCTTGTGCATTTTAAACGTTTTTGGTTAAACCGTTATAATTTTCACATTTTAAAAAAATCATTAAGGAGGATATAGGAATTAGAATTCTATTTTAATATACACGTTATATTTTCAACTTCGAGCTTATATAAATCGTGAAGTTGATTATTTCCTTTTACCTGCCAACATTTCGGATATTCCCAGTCGAGATCCAAACCGTCAAAGTTGTTCTCCTTGATGAACTCCACGACATGCGCGATGAATGTTCGCCTGGCTGTAGGATTATTCACGAGTTTCGAATATTTATCTCCAGCGGAATCGTTCCAACCACCGATGGCAATCAGTACTTTAATTCCTTTCGCTTTTAGTGAAGTGACTTTTTCGTAGAATTCTGAAAAATGCGTAAACGATTGGTTAGTAAAGTTAATGTAGAAAATGATACAATGAAATGTTTTTCAAACAATGGCTTTCCATTGATGGGTAAAGGTGAATTACTTACTATTATCGAAATCGGCCCACGAGTCGTGCGGTTTGATCACAAGTTGATCTCCGTTCAGTACGGCGAATCCGTACACTATGTGCGTGCAAAGGTCAGGATCGATATCTGATGGCAAGTACTTGCCGATTCCTTGTCGATACCAAGCCCAGTTCGTGAAGTAGCAGACCATTTTGTATTCGTTCGTCATACCGCCCGTGCCTGGAGATGGCATCGGCGTCTGCGTTGGTTTCGGTAGATCGACCATCGTGTCGTCTGGTTTACCGGCACCCGGTCTCTTCGTCGTATGATCTACGTCCATTTCTGGACCATTCGATTCGTTTTCGTCGATCCAATCCGGTGTTAAGGGCGGCTGTTCGGTCGGCGGTACGACGTACGATTCACTCAACACTTCGCGTATAACCGAAAGTAACGGATGAGGACCTTCGCCGCATCTGTTACGGAAATCGTCAAGATCCAGCGCCCATATCATGCCACCGCCGAGTTCGTTCCTGCGGATGAATTCCGATTTGCGTCTGATCATCGCTGCATCGTCGAACGACACCCATTGGTTTTCTTTATAAGCATACGGACCCATACGGTGTTCAGGGTCGTGCACGACCGTCCAGCCACGGTTCTTGACTCTATCGCATATCTATAAAAAAACTCAACTGTAGGTCTACTCTTCAACGACTTTATGAATCCATGTTACATTTTATAAATATCTTAATAATTTTTTTTACCAATTTTGTAATATTTTTATAAATAACACATATATTTAACCGAATACTCATACATACCTCATAGTATGCTAAAAATCCGGCAGCTTTTGTAAATTCGCCAGCTCGTCCAGGTCCTGGAGCTTTCGCGTTCAGTCCATGGTTCTGCGCGTTCTCCAATTGGAACGATTGACCGTACAACGGCATTCCCATTATGATTTTATTTTTAGGTACTCCTTCAGATATCCAATAATTGAGTGAATAGTTCTGGAGAGAAAACAGGGAATTAGAGATGTTCTTGATATTGGTTATTAAACGAAAAATCAATTTATACTAACTGCGTTGAAGAATGTGACGGCGTCGTCTGGATGGTAGTAGAGTGGAGCGACGTGACCGGTCATTTTGTCCCACTGGCCATGATAATCGTATGTCATGACGGCAACCCAATCGAGACTCTCAGCAATAGCTTTTACGTCGTAGCCTGAATAAACAAGGATTTTTATAAATCAGCACGTCAAGGAATTGCATTCTCAAAAATCGAATTCTGTTATAGTAATTTGGTGAAGGGAGAAACGCAATTCTATGCAGAAAAAGTATAGGGTCATTCAAATGTGGCACCTAGATTTATGTTTTATTAAAAAGAAACTATATACATGTTTCTTTTTAATAAAACACAAGTCTAGGCGTCATATTTGGATGATCCTACATATTGCTGTATAACAACTAATGTAGTTTCTATGACAACGTTTTGTTTATTACTCAATAAACAATTGTTTTCAAGAAATATGTTAAAAATTTGTATATGCGGTTTAATGTCAAAAATAAATAAGAAAAAAATTAAAAATTACAAAAAAATACATATATATTCGTGAAAGAGTATTTAGTAATATATTAAATTAGAATTTTATTTTAGTAATGATTTATCAGTTGGCAGAATTATTCCTTATAAATGTTGAAATATAAAACAAATTAGTATTAAGAATTTACGTTGCTAAGCAACCGTTAATTGTTAATATTTCCGTAAACAACGCCGTCGATTGTGTTTGTAGTTGATTGAAAATGTAAATTTATTTTTTCTTATTTATGTTTTCTTCCTTTATATATATATATATATATATATATATATATATATATATATATATATATATATATATATATATACACTTTTGTGTCAAGTAAATTAGCCACAGTACTACATTAAATTGTATAATTTAATTTTAATACAAGTTTCGTAACTATTTACTTTAGAAATGTTGCAAATTCAATTGTATAGAAATGAATTATTTAACACCACAAGAAAGAAATGTGTTTAATAATTAATTATTATTTGTTTATAAACGGATGGATATTTTATGGTTATATCATGATTGTCAGAGGGTTGTATTTAAAATCTTTTACATTTATAATAACTTGTGATGTTGAGATGATAATTCATTTGTGTAAAAATATGTTTTGTTATTTTTTTAAATACGATTTTATTTTGTATTTTCAATTTTAGACGATTACGTTTATACGATATGAAAATATTCGTGTGATATATTATACTGATATTTGTATTCTATACATACCAGCATCGATGACTGTTTTACTAGGCGAGACGGCAGCTGAAAGCAACAATCCTTTTTCGTTGAAAGCGGCTCGGAGTTCTCGTACGAATGAAGCGAACGCCGGTTTATCAGAATCTGGTCCTTTGTCGCAATTGACCTAGAATTAATTTCTATTTAGAATTTCTCTGGAATGAACTAACTGTATGGAAAATATTGTTCGATTAAAATTAAATACTCGACAAGAAAAAAAAGGCTTTCACGAAATCTTTTTCAAGATTGATTTTTCTAGAGGAAAAAAACCGGTCTTTGGTGTTAAAAAATATGACTCGACATTTACCTGCCAACATTTCGGATATTCCCAATCGAGATCGAGTCCATCGAAGTTGTATTTCTCGAGGAACTCGATCACATGCTTGATGAATCTAGCCCTAGATGCTGGATTATTTACGAGACGCGAGTATTTGTCTCCGGCTGAATCGTTCCATCCGCCGATAGCAAGAGTCACTTTGAGTCCTTTCTGTTTGTAAGCGACGACCCGGTTGTAGAATTCTTTAAAAACGAATTCAATTCGTTAAACGATTTATTGCAAAACCAATACGAATCGATGCCAATATACGTACTGTTATCGAAATCTGCCCACGAATCATGTGCCTTGATAATGAGATTCTCGTAGTCGAGGACGGCGAACCCGTAAACTATATGCGTGCAGAGTGTCGCGTCAATATTTTCTGGCGTGTATTTGCCGATACCGCGTCGGTACCATGCCCAGTTGGTGAAGTAGCAAACGATCTTGTATTCGGAAGATAAGGGCGCCATCGTCGTCGTCGGTCCTGCAGGCGTTGGCGACATAGGCGGCGTCATTGTCGTCGTCGTCATCGTAGGCTGGTGTGGAATTTCGACGACTACTGGTTTTTCGGGAAGGTATACCGGCTTCTCTTCATCGACATCTGGTTTTATGATCGGTACGTCGGATTGGACGCATTTGGCGACATCGGGCCAGTCGCACGTTTTACGGGCCTATAAATTAAATCAAGAAATTGTTTTTTTTTTATACTTGAATTGATTTCAAACCATTCTGAGTACGATATACTTACATTGTTCCAATTCAATCCCGGAGCGCAAGCGAATGTTTCAAATTTACCCCAGAGACACATCAGGTATTGGGTACAGTCGCCTGGATACGGAGCGAAAGCGCCTCCATCGCACGGGCCTTCGGGATATGCTTTGTTTGCAGTGATTGCTTCTACATGAACAAAAGAAAGAGGATCAGGAAATGAAAAGTATGGAGATATATAAAACGTGACAATAAAGGTGAAAGATAGAACTCCTTGAAGTTTTCTCGAAAAACAAATTTACAGAAGAAACAGTTTATTTGATTTGACTTTTTGCAAAAATGTACACCTGAGTCTGTTTTTATGCGGTAGATACGTTCCGCAGAAAATCGCACAAAAAAGACTTAACTTACATTGAAAAATTAGGGATACGTTCCGTAATTTTCAAAAACCGCATAAAGATGAAATATGAACCGCATAACTTCAAAACCGCATTAAAATAATCCGCACAAAAACAGACCCAGCTGTACTTATACTTTTTTTTATAAATCACTTACGAGTCATTCCACCCGTCCATAATGCCGTCGTGAATTTCTTCTTAGACGAACATCGTACGATATGTTTCCAGTCGCATTGGTTCCTCTCTTGGCTCCAGACAAGCCCCGGACCGCACATCTGAGCAATCATCATACCGTTCACGCAGACGTAGAAGCTGTTACATTCGTCGTGTGGATAATATTGACCGTTCTCGCATTCTTTTGGCGTGGATGGCATCGACGTCGTCCATGGTTTATGTGTTGTCGTCGTCGTCGTCCATGGTTTATGTGTGGTCGTCGTCGTCGTCATCTTTGTTGTCCAATCCTTGCAACAAAAAATAAATGATGAATCTGATATTCATTTGTTATTGTACAAATAGTATATAATAATGAGTACGCTTAAGACTGTTCCCTTTTATTATATTATCGATTGAAAATAATGAAATTACGATAACATTATAATTACGTACATGGACAGGTCTTGCTGTCGTAGTCGTAGCTCTCGTCGTCGAAATCGGATCAGCATGGCTGCCACCTCCGTGCGATTCGACGCATTTCGCTTCGGCAGGCCAATCGCAAACGAGCGTTTTCTTATTCCAGTGTAAGCCGCCAGCGCAGTACTGCTTACGTAATTCGCCCAATATACATCTGTAGTACGAGTTGCAGTTTTGCGGATCTGGTAGATATTGGCCTGGTTCGCAGGAAGAAGGAAGCGATGGATCAGAGCCAGGATGAGGCATGATAACGGCAGGTGTCGGTATCGTTGTAGCTGGAATCGAATCGAAAGTAAGAATGATTATTTTTTAAATAGTATTTGTCAACTGAATTTCAAATACAATTTGACATGTCCGATATTTCAATTTTTTTTTATTCAAATCACTTACATTCAGTTGCTGGACGACGTGTTGTAGTTGTTGTCGTTGTTGTAGTTGATGTCGTAGTTCGTTGTGTAGTTGTTGTCGTCGTTGTTGGGTCCATCATCGGCAACTTGGTCGTCGTTGTTGTTGAAGATGGAACCCACCATGGACTGGTTGTTGTCGCTTCGGTCGGTTTCTTCGACGAGCTTGTCCACGATGGCCATGTTGTCGTGCTGGGTTTACTGGTCGTCACGTCGGGATCGTGATGGTGGTGGATTTCTGTAGTGCTACTCAACGCTCCTAAAATATAAATATGATTAATACAATAATTTATAATCACAAATGTACACCTCAGCTGTTCTCCTTTTCATTTATTATCGGTGTTTTATAAACAAAGTAGGCTGTGGTTTGTCAATTCATTTATAAAACAAAAATAGAAGAATGTTGCATTTTGAGTGAAAAAGGAAGCCATTTTATAATTCGATATATAAAAGAACAAACAGTAAAAAGAAATCAATATATATATATATATATATATATATATATATAATATATATATATATATATATATATATATATATATATATATTAAAGCCCTGATTTTTATGAAATAAAAAAGTACCTGTATCGACTCCGGTCGTTAATGTTGGCGCAGGAGGTGTGACCGGTTCTGGTGGTTTGGTACAATCGCCTCCAATCGGTTCAGGTTCATTGAGACGTCCCAGTCCCCTGTTAATTGCTTTCAGCAATGGGAACGGTTCCAAACAGCATCGGTTTGAAAAATCGTCGAGATCGACAGTCCAAGCTACTGCGCCGCCGAAACCGTGGTCCGTTATATATTTCGTCTTGAAGAGTAGAAAGTAAACACCGATTAAAAAACAATTAATAGAAATACTATTTTTTAACTATATAAGATATTTACCTTATCAGCTATCGATGTGGGATCTTCATATCCCACCCATTGGTTTCGTGAATAAGCGTACGGACCAGATGTTTTATAATGATCTCGGCTCATTTGCCATCTCTGGTTTTTGACTAACAACAAAGTAAATTATATTTAATCAGGTCTGGAATTTTGAAATACTCTTTTCAATTGTAATAGAATTTTTGATAGTTACTTGAGAATGAAATTAGTTGTAGTGAAATATTATCGTTTCAACAAATATACAGTTGTTATAATAAGAAAAATATATCATATAAGGTCTTGCGCGATTTTAAAACCCCATAATATAGTTGAAATATTTTCAAGATTTTTTTTTAATAATTTTTGAATTTTTTTTTAAAGAAAATTCTAGACAATTGATTACTTTTCAATACAACACCGTTAAAATCAATGATATCGAATTGAAAAAAATATTTTTCTTCGAAATAACTTATATCAATCGCTTAAAATGGGAACATTAATTTCATAACTAGTTTTATAATCAGAGGTGTACTTACTTCTGTAACATATTTCGTAATAGGCAAGCATTCCAGGTTGTTTGGAAAACTCGCCGGCGTCGCCAGGACCTCCAGCCCTTGCGCCGACACTGTAATCGCCGTCATGACGGGCTAGAGTGTACGTTTGTCCGTATAGCGGTATTCCCATTACGAGTTTGGATCGAGGCGCGCCGTTCGAAACGAGATATTCCATCGTGTAATTCTAAATTGAATATGTAAACATCAAGATTTCGTTCTTGTTTATTATAAAATCGAGTAGGAATTCTCGATCGTATTATATTTTAAAAAAATGTATGGCGGAAAATAATCTGGTGCTTTGATTCAAATTCTGGATAAATTTATAATATATCATCAGAGTGTGCCATGAATTACATGAATATAAAAATATTGGTACTAGTAGGCTATGAAATTATATATGAATTCAGGAAATATTGACAAAGTGTGCTATAAATTTGAATAACAATTGAAAAAATATTTTTAGAGGGTGCTATGGATTTACAAGTGAATTAATAAAATATTGTCAAAGTATGCTATGTAAGTGAATGTGATCAACGTATTTGTTTTAAGGAGGTATTCTAGTCTAGAATTTCGAAAAAATCGATTTTTGTTGTTGCATATTTTCAAGGTTTAGACCTTTAAGGATATGTCCTTAAGAGGATTTATCGAAATTCGAATTATTTTCGGAGTTATAGCTATTTTTGTGACGCACCAACCAATCCGGTCTGGCCGGACCGAATCAAATTTCAACGCGTTTTTCTCGAAACTACTTTTTTCGACACGGTTGACATGATATATCAAGTTCTAATGGACCGATTTACTTGAAATTTGGTACAGAGCTTCTCAATATAACAGTGATTGTTCCCGCCAAGGATTTTTTGAAAATTCTGTTTTTTACTATTTTTAAAAAATTCCGAAATTTGAAAAAATAGAGCAAAAAAATGACTGTTTTTTCACACTGCCGCCATTTTGCAAAAAATTTTTTTTTAAATTTCCCTAGGCGGGGATACTACTACAACTTTCTTTTTCAATAATTTAAAAAAAAAATTTTGTTTCCGATGACCGGAAAGGTTGGAACCACGTCAACCAGGAGACACCTTTTTTTTCGAGTCCCTACTTTGCCAGCCTGTACCTTTTTCAATTTTGAATTTTTTGTTTTTAATAATACTTTTTTATACTCTTAAAATGTCAATAAATAACTGATAAAAATGGTAGAAAAATATTTGTTGTTTTTTTTATAGCGCACGAAAAAACACCTAAAATTCGTGCGTCTAAACTAGAATACCCCCTTAATTGTCATTTAATTTTGTTTTTCAAATTATTACACAGTATTTTTCCATCGTTGGTTGTGAAATGATTATCGCAATGTTCACTTTTATTTAATTATCAAATAATTCGAAAAATAAAATTGAATACACTAATTAACACTTACTATACTCGAACATATGATATATATTATGAGGTATAGCAATTCTATTGACCATTTTATTTTAGTCAGACATTTTTATTATGACAATTCAAAAACTTTTCGTGCAACTTACGGTATTGTATTGGGGATATCTGTCGCCAGGTCTTTCGTACAGTGGACTAACATGACCAGTCTGCTGTTCCCAGCTTCCATGGTAATCGTATGTCATCACGGACATAAAGTCCAGTGCTTGCCCGAGAGGTGCCAGTTCATAAGCGACGTCGATCACTTCCTTGTATCCAGAAATCGCTGCGGCCAGTATGAGCGGCGGTGACTGTTTATCGAATTCTCGACGAAGTTCCTACGGAAAGAAATATTTTTCAAATATAACTAATTAATCATTGTATATTCCGAAAATTATATTCATATTTTTAAATATAATATTCTTCGTATATTTCAGCAACTTCATAATTAAAATACCAGTACATTTTCCGACAACTTCTTTGGAATCAAGAGATTAATATTTTTCATAATTTCAAATCAACAGGGGAGGGTAAAATAATACACAAATAAGTTTCAATAGTGATTGATATATTAATAACAAATCCAAACGTTATATTAGGAAAATGCCAAAGGTGTGTCTGATTTCTAAACCTGTCTGATTGTTGCAAAAGTATTATAAAGACATCATTGTTACAAAACATACCTGCATCAGTTTCGTAAAGTTAGGTTTGTCTGAATCCGGTCCTTTTTTGCAATTGCTCTGCCAGCATTTCGGGTAATTCCAGTCGACGTGGAGTCCTTTAAATCCGTGTTTCCTGAGAAACGACACGGCCGACACGACGAATCGTCTTCGCAACGTGCCGTCACTGACTAGTTTCGAGTACTTGTCACCTGACGAATCTGTCCATCCTCCAAGAGCTAGCAAAACTGTAGCGTCCGGTATTGACGTTATACGGGCATACAGATCTACGAGAAGAGGAAGAATAAAGAGTTACGAATACGGAAGAATGTATTTTTTTTTTAATATTCACTATTATCAATATCTGCCCAAGGATCAAACTCCTTCATAATCAACTGCTCGGGATCGAGACTCGCGAAAGCGTAGACGATATGCGTACAAAGCCGTTGATCTAAATGTTCAGGAACGAATTTCCCTTCAGGTTTTCGATAGAAT